>LNGL01000001.1:1255407-1279848 GCA_001510565.1 Knoxdaviesia proteae | reverse complement strand
AAAAAAAAATAGAAACCCCCAAAAACTTGCCCCCTAGGAAGATAAAATCATATAAAACTAGAATCCACTGCGCTCTTTCGAGAACAATTGTTAAACAAGCTACAGCGTCCTAAAACCCGCATTAATATGCTCCAACATGTGGTGTCTCAACCTGATGGGTAACAGAGACAAGACAAGGAGAAAAATGCTTTTTTCGATCATTATTCTGCCTTGCCCCCGCCCATATTCCGGAAAACCGAAGTCGCATAAGTCCGGGAGGGTCAGGGAAGGCCGGAATTAAATATGACGCTTTTCTGTTGGCCGGGATTTGGCCCCCTCGTTATTTTCACTTTGCTTTCGTTTTTCTGCTGTATAGCATACATCACCAAACTGCTACGGTGTACGGAGATGCTGACGATGATGACATACATGGGGACATGCGATGATATCTATAGGAAACGGCGTGGGAAAGCGAGAGAATCAATATCGTGAGCGAAACAGGCCAGCCTGCTGCTATCTTGGCTTTCTATATTACACTAATGGCAGAATTTAGAAATTGTATAACAGCACCGTCAACCACACCTACATTATGATCAACAGTAGCCGCTGAAGGCACTTGAAAAATCCGGTGATTGGGCCGGCTTCGGACCCGATTCAGGCTGGCTCCGGACGTCGGCATCGATGTTCTGAAAGGCCCGGTATTCCGCCTTTCCATATCAGGGTTGTTTCCACCCCCGGTGCCGGAATCCGGGCTTGGTGTGGACGGTCAACGACGATCCCACAGGTGAAGGGGAAAGTCACTTACACCGCAAATCCCGTGTACAGCCAGCCATTCTCCCTGGAATGCCCCCAGACAAAGCATAGTTCAGGCAAAGCATCTAGACAATTCGCTTGTCTAGATTGTTGTCGAGGTTCTATTTTCGTTCCCTTGCACCAACATTCTCGGTTAGCGCTGTCATCATCATGCTTACATTCCTGATCCTGATCTTTCAAGACCAACATTCCCCATCAAGCATTGCACGAACGCCCATTGTACTATCTCCCTCATGCCCCTTTTTTTTTTTTTTTTTTGCAGTTCTCTGTTTTTCTGGTGGTAGCATGCCACGAAGTTTGAGATGATATGATCAGATAGCCCACCCACTATTACCGCATATTGTCGAGCCACCTTTGTCCCAACACTAGTTGATCACTACGCAAGTCTTGGTGGAGAAGGCCATGCATACTACTCAAGTTAACTGTGGACCAACTGAGCATCGCTTAGGATCAATCCTCCTGTATAAAGGAGCCGAAAATATAAGCCTGTTGAGGCAGCTCAGTATTCCGAGCACATCCTTTCATGACTACCGCTTCTGTCCGTCCAAGACATTCTCTTGTTCAAAATTTGCCTTTCCTTTTGAACGTAAGCCGTCAAGGTCCACACACGCAATCCAATTAGCTATGTGACGTCCGGTCTCGAACCGCCGGCCGAGAAGTTGATACCAGGACGAGATTCAACTTGTTCAGCGTGGGGGTCTGGCAAACAGGGCCCCCCCGATTCCGCAGTGTGTCTGCATATCTAGCTGCAGCGTGTTATCGCAACATCGGACAAAACAACTGTCCGGAAAACCAGGTCTGTGACATCGGCCATGGAAAAATGCGGTCCCTGTTGCTGGCGGGAAAAAAATTCTCACAAGTGGATTAACAACCCTCGCGATTTGATGGGACAGGATTGGTTAAGCGGTTCGAAGGATTTGGCTTCGCTTAATAGATTACTTAGTATCTAGAAATGCTGTTGACACTAAATCCTACTGGAGCTCACTTATATAGTCTATATGTGCATGTCACGTCACGTATATATATGTGTGAGCGTCTTAGCAGCTCAGCCTAGTAGATGAACCAGCACCAGCACAACCTGAGGTGTAAGTGGTCCCTGTCCTCTTATTCTCACTCACATCCCATCTGGACCTTACTGTTGAGCTTCTCGCTCATGTCTCTCGGCGGAGACAGACCGCTCGTCATCAGAGTTCCATTGCAATTGGATAGACCTGCGCAAGCGTCCTCAACTTGGCCACCCAGCCAGATATATATCCACCTCCGCCGTTTGGGGCTCAAACAACTGCACTTGCTGACCAGCCCAGAGCCATAGCCACTGATTAACCAGGTCTGCGGCATCCGAGCTGTATTATATGGGTCGGTGAATGGAAGGGGGAGGTTGCAACTTTTCTATGTATCAGAAAGGGTCTTTGGTTTCTCGGTTTTATCGCCAAAGGAGACCTCGGTGGAAGTGGCAAGTTCTGGTCCAACAACTTCTGCCGTACAGATGCAGGAGTTATACGCTCGGGGACTGTATGCCGAAGAGCTCTAGATATATGTGAGCCGAGATATCTGCTCTGTGATATCATGGGGTTGTAGGGCTGGCTGCCCTCTTGGTGTGTTCCATTGCATTCACTTTTTACTCGCTCGTTGTTATGGTCCCATGAAGGTTCAACCTGAAATGGGGCCCAGTTTTTTCCACATTTCACTGGTCTTCTTCCATACATGTTGTTTTCTTTTTCTCCGTCAGCTTCTATTGATGCACGTATGAGTTCATCGCACAGGAAGAGTGAACAGAAATTCCTGGTTGACACCGGCTTAAGTGACACGTCTATATGTAAGCAGGCTGAATAGCTGGTCCTATCTCTCCGTTAGTTGACGGTTGAGACATGCATTTCATATATATAGATATATTCTTACGAAGCCAGCCCTAATGATGACAATTGCAAAATGGAACTACACTATAGCCATGCGCCCATGTCCTTTCAGGTTGTGAGGGTATCACCGACTGGATGGTAGTGTGGCCTGGTGATCGCTCGCCAGAATTTGAGACGGGCTCGTTTTTTCTGTGGTTCTAAAGTACTGCACATAAACGAAACGGCGCCATCTAGCACCACTCAATTGGGATGATACTAACATCATCTGTTGGTCACAATATGGCTGTCTATGCAACGCCGTTCAGGACATGCTAAAATGAAAGACCAAGGAGTCGACGATGTGAATGGCGGAATGTCAGATGACATGGACTGGAAAAGCGAACGGAGATACGGCGCTCAACCGGGAAGATGGTAGCACAAGCCAGAGCTTCCAAGAGCTTCCAAGACTTGCCAGAGCTAGTATCACGGAACGGGGCCACCTCCCATTGACACTAGATGAAGCTGTTCCCCGTTATTTTGTAATTGGCATCCAGAAGAAGGGGGGGCAGGTATTTAGCAGTGCAACGTCCACTACTCTATGCACATACCATGGCATGCCAGGACAGACCAAAGAGCATGAGGGGGGTCCAGGCAGAGAGTAGGCCCGGTAGAAGTGCGGAAGAGAGAGAGAGAGGAAGAGGAGAACGAGACATATCGAGAGAAACAAAAACTGGGAAGACACACGAACGAATTGAGAAGAAGATGGGGAAATTCCGACAAAGGAAGAACGGCCAGAAACGCTCAAGGTCTGTTCACGGACAGTAGGGCGAATCCTTCGGTCCCGCGAAGGAATGGTTACGGACCGACGCCACCCCGTATGATTGGTTCCCGACCGTCCATTACGCTGTGCCGCGCCGGGTGATGCATATCGAATGCAAGGCCTTGTCTTGGTTTTGTGAAAGGAGTTGTTGGACCGGCCGAACAGAAGCGAAGCGGCAAAAGAAGGACCACCGATAGAAAAGGACCCGGAGATGAAGAGCCGGGCATTCGAGGACTCTCATATGAGGTTGCTCTATCTGTTGGCCCGGAAGCTTCATCTTGACGATGCTCGCTTTGGGCGGCAGACCGAACCGGCCTATTCCAGCTCCTAGCAGCTTTCTAGACAAAGCTATCGGTGTAATCCCAGCTAGAAACTATCCAAGTCTAGACAACGGCAGAAGGCCCAATAGATATACAGTTTATTGTTCGCATGGGGCTCCGCTGTTCCTAGTGCTCTGTGGTGCATCGTTCCGGCCGTTGCAGCAGGTCGCGCCGAGGACTGTGCTCCGTGCCGCCGACTGATGCAGGAATTAGTAGGAGGATGAAATCAGAATTTGACCAAGCGAGTTCATTTCGCTTGCTCGTCTTAGTCTAGGTGATGTCTCTTATTTATCTTATTATGTACCTACATATGTGTTGGCCGCAGGGGACTGACTTGTGCCATGCTCCACTGGCAAAGAACAGTTTTCCCTCTGTCGGTGTATGAGTGACTGGTGATGTGTGTGATGTGTACGGCTCAGCCCCCTCGTGCCCTCGGCATGCCGTCGGGGGCGCTCTTACATGGTGAGATGCAAGTAAAAATACCAATAATACTCTACGGTAGAAAGCGTTGACCAGTCCCGCCTTATCTCTTCCTTTTCCCATGCAAACCATACTGACGATCCAACCCCAGACTGGCCACCCTCCTCACCCAAAATAACCAGGAACTTATGGAACCGTGCCAGCCGTGCCAGGTCCACAGCCAAGCATGAATAGCAAGCAGCTAGGCAAGCTACAGCATGTGAAAGGTCCTCCTGCACATATAGCCATGCGTTCCCCCTCTTCCTCCTCGTGTTATTCCCCACCAGCAGGCTAAGAAAATGAGACACATATCATGGCCAGACAATGCCAGACTAGATAAAAACCAGGAATCTCCGCCGAGAGTGAACTGGGGGGGCTGATCCAATAAGACTAAGGAGAAAAGCCACCCTAAGACCTTTGAAGCATCAGGATAAGGAATACATATACCGTGAATTGGCCGCCAAGTTTCCACTTTCCGTGGTAGGCGGGCGGGTTAGTCGAAGTCGAAAGTTGGCGTTTAGACGGTCTCATGCACCCGACCGAAAAGGACCAAGGAAATGCGGAGATGCACTGGGAGAGACAGGAACATTGAGAAAATCAGACAGTAACACGCACCGAAAGAACTAAGACTGGGATGGGAGAGGAGGGGGGACGAGAAAGTGAGGCTGTCGTTGATACTTGCACGTTCCCCCGCGCCCTCTCTGTCCCGTGTAAGTCGGCCGCCTTGCTTTGATATAGAAGATTTTTTCTGTTGGTAGAAAGACGGCCAGATACTGTCTCCGTCTCGGTCTGCCTGCCTCCCACTCGGGAGGTTTTGGCCTGCAAAAAATACCCGGATAGCGGAGCCGGACCTCGCCGGTGACCTGCACGTATCCAAAGCACGAAAGAAAAAAAAAGCAAAAAAAAAGAAAAGGAAAAGAAACCCCCAATAAAGTCGAGACTCAGAAGACCACCCTCCACCACCGTTCACGTACGACATTGTCAACTAACAGCAGGGATCAGGGCTTGACAGAAGCGCGCAATCGAGATGTAGTGACTAAAATCCTAGTGCTTGGCTCTGGGCATATGTGAGTGTGTGTGTATGGCATCAAGGATGGAATATAGTCCGTGTCTTTGCTCCGATGGGGGGGCAGCAGCTTGGGTTAAACACTCTTCTCCATCCTCCCATGCTACGGTATGAGAGGCGACATAGGGAGCCCTTTTGGTCATTTTGACACATCACTAGGTGGTATACAGCGAAGAGCGCACTATACTCACAACATGAGATGTTACAGGTTACAAAAGAGGAGTTTGGGTTAATTAGACGGGAAAAACAAGAGAGTGGATGTACAAAGGCGGGGAAGGTCGGTTATGCAGGCCAGCAGGAAAATAACACGGGAATATATCTCCCCAAGCATTACAGATCGTTTGTGTCTTCCCTATGTCGACATGATTCCAATCTGTCTCTCTCCAAGACATCCATATCATGAAGGTGGTATCCCTTACACCAATACGGCAACGAAGTTTCTCAAGATGGATGGGCTGAAGACGACCGCAACACGCAAAGAAAGGAGAACCAAATTAAATATAAAGTTTGATAAATTATAATTAAAAAAAAAGAAAAAAAGGGGGGGGGGGGGGGGGGNATGAAGAATATGAAGAATATGAAGAATATGAAGAATATGAAGAATATGAAGAATATGAAGAATATGAAGAATATGAAGAATATGAAGAATATGAAGAATATGAAGAATATGAAGAATATGAAGAATATGAAGAATATGAAGAATATGAAGAATATGAAGAATATGAAGAATATGAAGAAAGAAAAAGCCGCCCCGGGAAGCGCCGTTATCATTTCCCCAAAGAGTAAAAAGTCTACAGCCGCTGGTGTGTATGTTTCGGTGGAATCACCACAAGCGATTGGATGAATCGATCCCGCCCTATTTTCTGGTCCTTCGTTGGCTGTAACCGAGAAACATGCCCAAGAATGCACACTGCAGATACTGGGTGTACATAGAAAGCCAGCGAGCCCCGGCGATCGGGGCCGTAGACCACACCAGAGCAATACGAGGAGCTGAACAGAGAGCTTCCTCCGTCCGCAGATACTATACACACACAGCAAGGCCGGCGACCTTCCCATGCAGTATAGTCCAGTCCGGCTATTCCACGTTGAGAATTAGACCCCCTCGGTTGCTGATCATTGGCAGCGTCAGAACATGCTATCCCCACGAAGGATTTGCCAGCAATGACACAGCATATACGAAGCACCCCTTCCCCGATTCTCTCTCTCTCTCTCTCGTGGTCATGTCATGATTCTGGATTGGGGATCCTGTCGTTCGTTTGGGCACACAGCCCGGCGGAGAGGACTGCAGGAAGCAATGTGCACATATAACAGGTAGGTTCGAGTATATGCATGCACCACAGAACGGTGGGTATATAGTGCACCCCCTTCGGCCTCGTCCCGCCCTGAGCCTAGACGGGCCTAGATATATGTCGGTGCGTTTGTTCAGTCTTCCACTGGCCATCACAGCATGGCCAAGCTCTTCTGATATTGCATATCCGGCTTTTCGTATAGCCTCCTCGTTTACCGCACACATACACTCCCACACCCGCGCAGCTCTTTGACCCCCCCCGTCGTCAAGGCTGTCCGCTAACCGGATTCCCACGATACTTGGATGGAGAAGACCCGGGTCTAGATTCCCGTCTGCGTGCTCACCCCTCTCAACGCCCTCTTATCACTCCGTAAGATGGAGCCCCGGCTCGGCCAGATTGGTCTTGAAGGGTGTCAGTTTGTTGGTTCTTCCTCTCTCTCGCTCTTCCTCTCTCTCTGGCTTTTTCTTCTTCTATTCCGCGTGGCTGGAGAAGCTGAAGTCGGAACGCCAGGCTTTAGATGCACAGAGCTTCGGGTGTAGGCATGTGCACGGGGGGGTGGACTGTGGACCTCTTCTGTTTGCTTCCGGACTGTTTGCTCGTCCTTTTCCGTAATGGGCGGATTGGCCGCTGTCTTTTTCTCTTCTCTTTTTCATGTCCGGCAAAGCCTTCCCCCGGAACCTCCCGGGACAAGGAACGGGCTTCTATACAGGGGTACAGGGGCCAAATGAACGAACGATGCAAACCACATTCCATCACATATAGCCCCCGCTCAAGCCAAAATCCCCAGTAATATATCCCCCAGAAGTTAAGCAGGAAGGGAGGAAGTTCTGCCCTTGAGGGGGTCTTCCCGCTAGGGCTTCGAGAGTGATATAAAAAATAATAAAGAGTACTGAAGAGCCAGGTCGGGTCTGCCGTCCTTTTGAAATCCGGTTGGTCTATTTAAGCGAGACCATAGAATATATTTATGTATAACAAATTGAAGTATAAAATATGAAAATAAATTAAAATACGCAAATTATCCCCAAACATACCTAGACCAGATTATTCCCCCCTCGTCTCATACAACCGGCAGGATCTTGCGTTAGGCGACGTGGTCCCCATGTCCTCTTTTTGCATTTGTTTTCCACTCGATGTGGTTGCTATCGTCCCTTCTCCTCTTCTTCCTTGCTGGCTTCTCGCTTCTGCATCTACTAACTTGTTCTATCGTCGTATTCTGGGTTTCTTCGCAGCATACTGTCAAGCCACTCACTCATCCGTGTCTTCTTCTTATACACTGTGTGATGTAAGGTCACAACCGATCCTCCTCCACTCCCACGCATGGACGAGAGCAGCGTATAAGTGAGCGACAATGTTTGATTCACTGGCCAGACTTCGCCTCTTGTGGCTTTCCCAGCTTATCTTTTTTGTTTCTGCTCGTCCATACAGTATATACAACGTACATTTCACACTACATCAGTTCTCATGCTCAGATCTCCGAAGCCGCAGTCACAACACCCCCCTCGACGAAAGGACAGGACCACACCATGTTTCCGTACTTTTCAGAGCATATTGTAAAGAGTCCTGACAACAAAAGACTCGAGTAAAGGTTGGTCCCGCCACATGTCTGATTCATCACTTATACAAACACTAGCTAATGCATACGTATTTCCAGATCATGTGGGATGCCCCGGCCTCCCTCCAATCCTCATATCAATCACTATCTATCAGGTCAGATCATCCTATTGTAATATCTCGACGTTTCTTTTCCCATATTCAGTTCACCTTCCCAGCACACCCTCAATGATTCGTGCAGGTCTTCTCTTTTTTGGCGTCAACACACTCCCTCCATACAAAAACACAATCGTCATCAGATATATATCCATCCACCCTCTCCCATCCCCCAGCTGAAAGCCCCGTGTTTGCTTGGCATGTGCAGGCCCTCGTCCTTCACATAGCTCAAAACGCCAGCGGTCTGTGAGGTCTGCAGCCCCCAAAAGTACCAGTCCGTCACACACAGGGCTGAACAAGAACCAAGAAGGCAAAAACACAACCGCCCCCCAGTCAAAAGAGCTTCAGTCCCCAAATGGAAGCGATGCATGAGACTAGACCGCTTCTATTCCCCCTCCCAACCACTTTCACGTGCATCAGAGCGTAAATGGCGTACACAGACATCCCATCTTTCGACAGGTGAACCATGGATCCCACTTCAACCCAGTTGGTGGACAGAGTTGTGGGCTCTGGGTATCTGGGTATACCTCACCTAACTCCTTGTATAAAATATAAATACTTGGATATATGTATGCACTATCCGTACAGTACAATACATATATCACTTGGGGTGCTTTTCAGGCTCTTCGCCACGCGGCTGGGAGCCTTGCCCGCCTTCCAACACCTCCACGAGTGGCTCTCGCCTGCTATCTTGGCCTGCACAGGAGCGTGCATGTCAAGCCGGCGAGCAGCAATCATCCTGGATAGGGAAGCACTGCTGGTTTCGTTTTCTCGTAACCTCGACTGTCTCTCTATATATGCCTTGCTCTTCCTTCTGACTCGTACAAGTCCCACCCGGAGGAATTCTCTCGAGGATCAGATGATTCGGGGGATCCGAAGGTACAGTTTGCTTTCGCCCATCGGCCAGCCCGCTGGCGATCCCTTGACTGAACACCACTGGGCCACTTCCGGGCTGGTGACTGCGGACGTCAATATCAAAGACCTCATCCTGGGCTTCGACGGAAACCCGGAGAAACACGCACGGTTCGGTCCCAAGTGTCTCTCTTGACTCCCACAGCCTTGTGCCGGGCCGTTGCTCTCGGGTCCTCGCCTGTCCTCGGAATCCAGGGGTCAACATGTGGCTCTCGTGTGTCAGTTGATGCATTCAGCAGCTAAATTAGATGGAGGTGTCAGGAGATATTCCTAAGTAGTCCCAGGAAGTACTAGGGGGTATACTCATGTATGCACTTATACATAGAGGGAGAAAATGAAAGCGAGGGGGTGTGTAACCTCTCCCGACTGGCTGGTAACGAGCAGTTTTCACGCACCTTTCCATACTGCTCTGCACATACGTAAGTCCTGGATGTAGTACAGTCTGCAATACAGTATGTACGTCTCCAGTATGGTGGCAATGGCGCCTTGTCTGCAATGATATTGGAGAACCCGGCCTCTCGTGAAGTTATGCTGTCACTCAGGCATGTAGCTAGTCGGGGAGTTTCGCCGTGCGGAAAGACATGGTGTGTATATATGTCCGGTGGCAGCGCGGAGCGGAGGAAAGCAGCGCATCAATGGAGGAGGTGGGAGGGTTATCGTAGAATTCCCCGTCGATCGGTCTCGATGTCAGTCTTCTGTGGGATTCTGGTGGGGGGTGTAAAGGTGTAAGAAGCCCCGTCACCAAGGAGCAAAGACGGTTACTTTGGAACTGTATTATATGGGGCTATCCAGAGATATCCTCACGATCCCGCAGTCTGAATTTGCCTGGGAGGAAAAGCCCACCCCCCCAACACAACGGAAGAAATATCAATCTCGCAGATATTGTCAAAGGACACAAATTTGAGGGGGTCCTACATGTACCCATACCGTGAAAATCCCTTCAATTCTCGCTAGCAGCCTGCATGTAGTCGTCCATGTATTTACACCCGAATGCATGTTAGTGCAGGCACATCCATCCACACCCAAAAAGCCCATCCTAGAAAGGCACTGTTCCTCTCTCTCTCGAAACATCATCGCTCCATGCAATGGCGCTTCTGACTTTTCCGTCCTCCGTGAATGTCTCTTGTGTGATTTTCTTATCTTTCTTCTTTCTCTTTTTTTTTTCTGGGCCCTTAATTATTGTTTTTGTTTCTCCGGCACTGTATCCCTCGGTGATTCACAATTGCTTGCTTCCTTAAACTCACACTTGCCCTATCCTCAATTGGCGAATAATCTCGTGAGTGTGTCATATATTCCCACAGCAAAATCATTCACAAGCCGACGTAGTAAATACCAATTGAGAACCTTGGCGGGACACCTGCCACTCATATATCTTTTTCTGGCCTTTCCTGTATCTCTATTTCTTCCTTCCATAACTCCCTCTTCCGTTTTCTTTTTCCTCTTCTCTCTTTCCTTCCACCTTTCCTTTCCTCTTTTCCTCCTTCTTTCCTCTTCATATCCCACTCTCCTTCTCTCCGCAACACCAGTGTCGGACAATTTCTTTCTTCTTCCACTCCCATCTTCAGTCTTCTCCTCACACTCCACTCTTCGCCTTCTATTCTTGGTCAGTGACTTCTTTCTTCTCCTTGTCTCCTGCCCTTGTCCCAGCTGCCCCTTCCCCCTCACTCCCCACCTTGGCTGTTCACGAGATCTCTACGTCGTTGCTTCTTTCCCGGAGTTCTCTTGGGGTAGCCTCGCTCCTTCTCGCCAGCTCGGGTTGAGCAAGTTTCACATCAACCTCCTGCCGATATCTGTCTCTTCCCTGGTCGCCTAGTGCCTCATATGATCTGATTCTGTGGCCTTAGTGTCTCGATGGGAGGATATCACCTTCCCAGATCGGCTGTTGTTGTTGGAATCTCGGTCCCGATCAAACCATCTTCTTCCAAAAACCGTCTGTTTGTCTTCTCGGTGCAACCTTCTTACCTTTTGCGAGTATCTAGCATTCTCCTACATCAATCTCAACAATGGCTCTTTACCGGGCCTCGACCAAGCTGGCTCGCTGCGTGCGAGCCTATGCACCTACCATCGCGATCCGCGGTCCTCAGGCCCGCTTCAACGCTACCACCACTCCCCGTTTCCAGGCCGTCCAATCAGCCACTGCCGAACAAGAGGTCCCATCGGCCCATGATGCCGCTCAGGAGCCGGTCTCCCACAATGCTGAGCACCACTTCAGCTCCCGCTCTTACCTTGAGCATTTGGTCCCCGCCGATCAGCGAGACCAGTTTTGGCGCAAGATTCCCCTTTGGGCAGACGTTGATGTCGACCAGTTCATGAGCTACCGGTGGAACGTAAGTGCTCTCTCTCTCTCTCTCTCTCCCACAACACCGCCTTGACATGCGGTATCATGGTGAACACCGCCTTACATATCAGCCTCATTCTAGCATGGGCTCACTTGAACTAACACTCTCGATCTAAATAGATTGCAAACCTTGTGCAAATCAAGCCCAAGCTCCACCAGTTCCTGACGGCCGTTCTTCCTGATGAGATCCCTTTCGATGAGTCCGGATCGATCATGCAAAGCAAGGAGGACCTCATCACTGATGTCTTCGATGGTATCAACCAGGCCACCATGGCCATCCGCATGACGTAAGTATTCCCCTTCTCTCTCCAAGCCTCCTTATTCGGTTCATTACGGACACCCCCAGAGTCCCTTAGGGCTTAGTCCTTCATTGAACCTCTCGTTCTGATCGTAGCTTGTGCTCTTAGGCCCTACATCCTGAGCCGGATCAACTGGTCAAACCCTCGCAACGACCCGATCTTTCGCCAGTTCATCCCCCTGAAGACCATGATGATCGATGACCATCCCAAGCTTGCCCTCGATTCTCTTCACGAAACCGCCGATTCCCCGGTCAAAGGACTTGTTCACCGCTACAATGACAAGGCACTCTTTTTGCGTGAGTTTCCTGCTAATGTCTGGTCCACCTGTCACTTGGCTGTTTCAAGGCTAACCGTGGTCTTTGTAACGCTTTTTTAACTTTTCGGGAATAGCTGCTTCTGTCTGCCCCACCTACTGCATGTTCTGCACCCGCTCGTATGCGGTTGGTGGTGACACTGATTCGGTGACCAAGGCCTCGCTCAAGCCTACCCGCCGCCGCTGGGAAGAGGCATTCAATTACATCGAGAACACGCCTCGTCTTCAGGATATCGTCGTCTCCGGAGGCGATTCTTACTACCTTCAGCCCGACCACATCGTCATGATCGGCGAGCGTCTGATCTCGATTCCCCATATCCGCCGATTTCGCTTCGCATCCAAGGGCCTGGCTGTTTGCCCCAACCGCATCCTGGATCCCGAGGATGACTGGACCCGGGCGCTTATCGAGGTGTCAGACATGGCCAAGAAAGCCGGAAAGGCCATGGCCCTGCACACCCACTTCAACCATCCCAACGAGATCTCGTGGATCACCACGATGGCCAGCCAACGCCTATTCGAGGCTGGAGTCATGGTTCGGAACCAGACTGTGCTCCTCCGTGGAGTGAACGACAATGTTGAGACCATGTCGGCCCTGATCCGCAAGCTGGCCGACAACAACATTTTCCCGGTAAGTGGGACCCATCCAACGTGGCTTTCCCCATGCTTGGCTCTCTTTTTCCTGTCTCCCTTTCACTCAGCCCTCCTCCCTGTTCACAAATCGGGAAACCATGGCGTGCTAACTCTAAAACCGTGTTGTCCGCTAACCGCGGTCTTCACTGGCTCCATGTCTCTAGTATTACGTTTACCAGTGTGACATGGTTAAGAAAGTGGAACATCTGCGTACACCGCTTCAGACCATCTTGGACCTTGAGTCGCAAATTCGGGGTTCGATTGCCGGCTTCATGATGCCTCAGTTCGTCGTCGACCTGCCTGGTGGTGGAGGAAAGCGCCTGGCTCACTCCTTCAAAAGCTACAGCCGCGAATCCGGCATCTCCACCTATGTCGCTCCCGCTGTCACTGGCCGCGGCAAGGACAACAAGGTCTACGAGTACTACGACCCCATTGCCTCGACGGGCAACTCTCTCACCATTTAGCTGAGACATCAGGCAGGATGAGTGACGGTTCGCAGACAGATGAAACGTTCTTCTGATAGACGCCACACGGGCATTGTGTCTCAGCTACAAGTTGTAGTTTTGAGTCACCCCTCCGCACCTCCACGTCCTCCGAAATCCTAGTTGTCGTTCGTGTCAATGTCCGACTCCGGTGCCGAACCACGAATCTCAAAGTTTGGTCATGTCCACAGTCGACAATGATGCGTCTCAACCGTGGGTTTCACTCCTTCCTCCTGCTTCTAATGGCTGGTGTTTTCTTTTCTCTTTTTCTTTACTTTTTCCATTGTCGGTGCTTGGTGGATAGGTCGACAACACCACTACAGCTTGCGTTGGGTAGTTCCCAAGCTTTCTCTAGGGGTTGTTTTTGAAGCCAAGGGACTTTGATGATGGACTTCTCGTTTTCTTTTCTCATAAATCAAGTACTTCGTTGCTTTTATTCCCCTTTTTGCTTTCCTGTTGCGGATCTCGTTTTGTCTCTGTTCTCTTAATCCGTTTAGATTGGAGTTACACGACGCCAGTGCGGTTGAAATCAGCTTAAAGGTAGTATCTTCGGGCTGGGAGGTCAAATTGCGTTATGTATTCTGTTTTTTTTGTCCTTGGGATTTTATTGTGCGAGACGACGCATTGCATGATATTTGCTCCCATAAGAAGGGTTCTTGATTCAACAACAAGAAACGACATGACGAACACGGGTTAAGCGAACTTGTTTTTTTTAATCTTATTGGGGGGAACGGGAGGCAAACTGATTTTTCTTTTCTCGGGAGAGGTTTTGGGGGGGGGGGTTTTTTTTTCAAAAAAGTTTGGCGCACTCGACATTTGCAAAAGGGGTTGGAAACAAGGCATTTGTGAGAATCTACACCACTTTTTGGTCTTTTTTGGTCGTTGTTTTTTACAGTTCGAATTCTTGCCAGTCGCTGTGGCATGAGTTTCATTCGCGAGGAAGATTCAGGGATTTCTGGGAGGTGGTCTTTTGTTTTCGCGGGGATATGAACCCCGTCGCAATCTAATAGTTCACAGATCATGACGATGTTGATGATATTAATAATGACGAAGCAAATACACGTTGAATGCGTGCCTATGTGCGTCTATGTATGATTCTTGCAGCGTAGTCACTGGCGTGCTATGAGACATAGCATGGTAATAGTGTATTCCCGTAGCTACTGTGTGGGAGATATACAGCCCGAATCCAACCACTGGTCAGAGTCAAATACTCGCGGGCGTCCACATGGGGGGGTTGGACGATACGTCGATCTTGTTTCTTCTTTCTCCCTTCAAAGCAAAAGCTCTTCCCGTGGTCAGCGACCGCGGCCAGGACACCTCTCTTAGCCATGTGATGCCGTTTCCAGAGTGCGCAGAAATTGAGATATCGAGTTTCGCCTAAGGTCGTATACCTTACGTGCAGACAGCAAAAGGGGGAGTGCGTGTGTCTCGTATAGTTCTTGGAGTCATCTGCACAGGACGGAGAAGTCTAGCTCCTCTCTTCCGTGCTTTTACCCGTTTCACGACCATGAAATAAGCGACCATCCGAACGAAACACATTCCATCGCGAAGAATACCTTATCATTCAGAAGCAGGTGTGCGATGTAGTTATCACAGCTGGCGGGGGAAAGCAGCATGCTGTGTCTGGGACTTGTGCATAGGGCCATCGAGGCCTTCGTGGATGGAGATGTGCGGTTGATTGTCTACTCCTCAGTGTTGCGGGTATGTAGGGTGGTCGTTCCCGGTGCTTGGAAGTTTGATTCAGAACGGGGAGACGGGGCGTCGAGGCTAGATTGGCGTCGGGCTCTAATAGACCTGCTTCATATCTTCGTCCTTTCTTCTTGGAGAACCCGGGGGGTTCCGTTCGGATGATACAATCGAGTGGGATTGAACGATGGAACGGGTGCTACTAGCTCCATAGTCAACTCCATGAGCCTTAATGACCCTTAAGGGAACGGGAAATGCGGGTGACGAGGAGCGGACGTGTTGATATCTCTCGGGCCCATGAAGTCTTCTCTCGGAAGTATTCCCGACAGGAGAGTCCCAATGCTGGCCAACAACCCCTCAGTCGGTAGTCCGGCTGCGCTTGCCGAGTCGATTCTTGCGGACCAGGCCAGCAGCCAGAGTCTGTCTCATGCCAGCCGAGGGCCTACATACACGGAAGCTATAAGAAGGGGCCATTTATTTCACCGTGAACAGCATCACACGCCGACTCCGGGTCGCATGTGGTCGCCGTGGTCACTCGGGCGTTCACAGCCTGGTAGCAGTCATGAGGCAGGGCTCGGGCGGTGTGGTGGAAGCGGCGGGGTGCGGGCATCTCGCTTCCGTCGTCCTCTTCCGCAAGTTTGTGTTCATCGTCTCTGGATCTAGATCTAGCCTCAACACACAATGGTACTTCGGTCGGCCTCAAGTCATGCTTTTCAGCATCGGTTAGCTGATACCGCCGAGAGGAGCTGGATGGGGGCAGTTTTGACACCGGCCCAGCAATACCTGTCCCGTTACATATGAATTAAACCGCTGGATGTCCATCACCCAGCTGTTTTTGCCGAATCGTCTAAATTCTGGGTGCATGATGGTCCAGTGAAGTCTGGTCGTGAACAGGATAGAAGTAAGGGTTGTGCTTTGGGAGGCTCTGTAGGGTTAGGGTTATTGAAACCTCATGGTGGATACGCAAATTTTGTATGGCTCGGCACGCATAAAACGAGACCTTTGTAACAGCATCAAGCAGGAATAAACTTCGCTAATCAGACGGTTTTGCATCTTATAGATGTCTAACCTCCTGGGATCTGAATAAATTCATCGTTCCGCATACTTCAACTGCCTCGGCAGCAATTCTATGCTGTTCTCGGCATTTGCCCCTTCGGTGCGGGGCTATTAGCTGCCAATACTGCCTTGAAGTTTCAACAATTAGTTGATGGCAAGATGGCCGAGTTGGTTATGGCGCCAGGTTAAGGTTTATCTTAACATCAATTTCCTGGTGGAGCAATCCGCGTGGGTTCAAGTCCCACTCTTGTCAACACTTTTTTTGCACCTTTTTCGGGCGTTGATATTTAACATCTGTTTAGACTGATTCTGAACAGGATTTCTCTTTTTGCTCTGAGTGTCGCGGGACAAGACACGGAGGTGAGAACCATAGTCTCGATATCCGTCGCTGCGGCAAAAAAAAAAAAAAAAAAAGGCAAACACACCTAGCTCTGCATGTCTGGTACACAGGCTGACGGTATGTCTCAGCGGGACGACCTAGGCCGCGCGCCGACCACACAGGACGATGAATGGATCCGCAGCGCGCCTTGGGACCCGGACCCCAACTCCAAACTGTGCTACACGCCGGAAGACACCTCCATTGCAGATACGGCCATTGGACCTCCTGCTCTCTGCATCCGAGAACTCCCTGGGCTGATGTCTCATGTTGCGGAACAGGAGAGTTTTTATCTTTATTTCAATTTTTCTGTATGCCGGCCGGGTCGGATATTTCGGGAGGGGGACTTTTCACCAGCAAGGTACGTCGGGAATGTGTGTATAACACGCATGGATGATCGGAAGGTAATCATGCGTGCGTGGTATGTGTACACCGTAGATTTGTATCCCCCTGACCCCGAGACAAACTTCCTGTACGACAGCGAGCTGTATACGTGTACATGATGATACTGCTTGCTTTCTGCTCGTTGTACCATGTATGCATGTATGTATATGTGCAAGTGCATGCCGGCGTGTCTGGGTTGGCCCCATAGAAAGCATTCACGGCTCTACGGCGGGCTGGCTAAGTTCTGGAGGGGAGCTTCATGGACTAACACACTGGGGTGGCGTGGAATCCATCTATTCTGGCGTCCTGGCTCTTGCTGACTTGCTAAACACTATCTCGTTCAATTGTAGTTTCCTCCAGCTACCAGCATGATATAGGCAGAGATGAAAGTAGGAGACGTCCCGGGCTGCCGTCCGGATGGACCGACGGAAGGTAGATGGAAACCACAAGAACACGGCGGAGAACATTCTCCTATGATATACATATTTGTGTGGGACGGGAGATCTACGGACGCATGGGGGGGCAGTGGAGAGCTTGGCTTGGTTAGTTGAAACCTGCCCCATAAGCGACGTGTATGCCCCTCAGTGGCGTCAAATGTGTGCTCTACCGATCCAGCCTCTTTTGATACTAGGACGGGGACGATAGTTACTTTGCATGATCCCCCTTTTCCAGGGCCGTTTCTTTTTACTTCTGGAGCAAGAAAAGGAGGGGGAAAACAGGGAACAGGAAAAGAAAGTACAGGATGTCGAAGCGGAGAAAGATGGAAAGGAAGGGCAAAAGGAAAACGAAGAGTTGAACGGTTGGGGCCTGTTCGATACTGGCCTCCCTCGCTTGTGTAGCGAGATTGTGTGCTTTCTCTGTCATCATCACCAACTCGCACTTACACCCGAAGGATCATGGTGCCGCTCAGCTCCGGAGGAGCTGGTCGTCCGGTTTCTTTTCCCTGCACACAAAAGCTACGACCTCAGGAGGACGCGAAAAGTTCGTTTATTCCTTCCCGCTAGAGTACGGTCAAGGAGAGCTTGCTATTGCATTTTTCTTTTCTTCTTCGGATTTTCCCTCTGATGAGCTGCAGCCGTCTGCACATTGGAAAGGGCGGCCACGTTAGTCTAGCCTTCACACTGCGGCCGCGGGTGGCGGACACGTCTGATAGTATCTGTATGTGTGTGGGCGAGGAAAACAAAGGGGAACTGAAAACTGGCAGAGAACCCGCCCGGTATCCCCTCGAAACATGAGACGGCAAACCCACCCAAATACCGTATACTCATATCCCAGGCGAAAGAGATTGTTTTAGCGGCAACCACACCCGTAGCCACAGCCATCTTCAACGGGTACTTGCCGAGTCTATTCACGTTTTGACTATATTAAGCTCCTCGTCGCACACACACAGGATTTCGGCGCACGAAGAGGGTCATCAGATCAGTAATCCTCGTCGCCTACGGAACTTTGTGACAGCTGCTGGCCTTTTTTTGCCTTCGAACACAAGCTAGAACGTGCAGCGCCGTATACGCCAAAAGTTGATAGTCGAGACATCCCATGGCTAGATACTGTGCCTCGCACGTTGGGGGAAGGGAGGGGGACTTGGCTTGGCTAGAAAAAAGTGTCAAAATCTTCGATTTTAGGGCAACGACAAAGAATCATGGCGGAGATAAATCAGTGGTTAGGCCAGCTAGGATGGACCCGAGGAACCGTTACTGCTACTTCTTTTTCCTTTTTCCTTCTACCTTCTTTCTTCTGCAAGTGCCGACGCGGTCTGAGCTCCGATGGTGTCGGTGATGTCCGAGTACTACAGAATACGCGCCCTACAGCCCCACCACTCCGTAGTCGGTAATCGGCAGCATCCCAGAAGCGAAGAAGAAACACGTATCACGGCGCAGTGACGAGTAGTACATGTATACCGGGAGCGGATTCATCCGGAGAAAGGAAGTGTTCCTACTTCGGAGAGGGGGGTTACGGTGGGACGACTCCCATGAGACCGACTTGCTCTGACCCTGGACCGACGAAGAGAAGGCGTAAGTAGGATCATGATTAGCGAGCCTGCAGAGTCCAGGCACAGCAGCAACACACTGAGTTGAGAGTTGGGGGTCTTGCACGGCTCTGGGGGAAGCAGCCAGACAGACTTGATCTCTCTATAAAAAGCTTCCGTCACATACTGAGTGTGTGGAGTAAACAGTTGGCTCAAGTCTCTAGGCAGCGTCCTTTCGAGATGTGGTTGAAATTGTCTCAGTCTATTGAGGATGTAAAACGGAAACATGAGATGAGTGAAAAGCCAGCAAGGATGCGAGACTATCAATGCACGCGGAACTCACGCCCATTTTCCAGGCGTCCTGCTATACGTTCCTACGAGGGGAAGAGCTGTGAAGTTCACTGGTTGGTCATCCCTTTTTCTTTTTGAAACCAACGGCCGGGTTATCAAGGTTAGGTGTTCCCTGGAAGTTTCTAGATTATGAGCTAGAACGTTCCCAGAACCTTCCACTCCGTCGTGCCTTCCACCACCATTCCGTTCTCCATTTTTATTTTCAACGACACACCTTCACACCTTCATGTGTGCATCGAAGGTGGAACGCCGAGCAATAACGACAATGTTATAGTTCTGTGAATACGGGATGGGCAAGCCACACTGTTTCAACTCAGACAAATGTTTGCTTCTTTAAATTTTTCTCATCTCCGATTCCTTTTGTTTTTGCCCGCACTAAAAGGGAAGCAAGCAAGCTGCAGGAGGCGCGAGAGCCGGGAGTTAGTTGAAGGGGATGGTCGTGGTGACTGACATATTGCGGCTGGGACCAGAATGTATACGAGGATGGCGAAGGAAACTCCTAAGAGCGCCATGTAAGATGTGAGGGGGATTCAGTTGGTGGTACAGGAGAAGGAATTCAAACCCCCCCCCCCCCCCCCCCCCCCCCCCNGAAAAAGATGTTGTCGCTTAGGACGCCACGTTTGGGCGTTCGGACAACCTAACAATCTCAGGAAGGAGGAGATGCTGTGCAGCAACACAAAGACAGAGGCGCTGCCGCTTGCACACGCCATAAGACATCCGTCTCCTATTGCATTGCTTTAGCGACAACCGGCGCGGGCGTCACATATCTGAAGACCTGACCTCCTGCTTCTCTGGCAACAGCCTCAGTCCTGTGCACACGGGATGGCCATTTTACAGGTGTGGTGGTGTGGCCACCACACTAAGCCTATTCGCAAGGACCCCGACCCCCCGGGGAGGATCGGTGGTACCGGCCGTTGGATTGGGGGGAGTGTTGCAAAAGCTGACTGGAATGCGAGTTCCTGCATATACTTGAGCAAACATCTGCAAGAATCTGCAGAGTGTTTCGGGCGAAGGGGCGGCACAGAGATGAAGAGGGGAAAAGAAGGAATTTTCGGTTCCGCGAACAAACGGTGTTGGGGTTTTGGAGAAGGTGGTACGCACCTTTTTGTGGGTGGGACTCTGACCGACAAGTTCAAGACTGCTTGACCTACAGAATGTGGTTGGAGGTCATTGCTGGTGCAGGGAAGCAGTGCAGCAAGCCAGAGAAGAGGAAAACATCAGTGAGAGGGAGAGAAAGATGTGGATGCCCATGCCCGAGACAGGGTTTCGGCTACCAGCCGATGGACGATACTCCGTAGGGTTCGGGAAGCGGAGTTAGGCGGGTGGACATCAAGCGGGGGAGGCGGTGTGCGAGAGAGAGGGAGAGAGAGAGACACGCACACATACAAACTTGGAAGGATTCCATCAATCTTGGGGTGATTCTGCGTTAGAGGCAGAATCCAGGGGCACCGAATATCATGCATCCTATTCCGCACTAATTCCATGCAGAGGTGTTCCGGCCCGTGCGCCGGCTTGATGTTGTTTGTTCCTTATCACCATCACCATCAGCGTCACCGTCAAGTCTTCTCGCTATTGTTTTTCTGGGATACCGACCTGCAGGCACGGCTTGGCTGCACGCTGGGATAGTTCGCCGACCACGACAGTCAGAAAGCAACAGGAGCTGATCTCGTCTCTATTAGTAGAAAAAGAGCAAACGCGGGATAACAGGGCTCTTTGACGTGGCTTTGATCTCTGCGAAATTGGGACGGTTGGTAGTATTGCTAGATATATCAACATCAATATACTGTACATATCTCCATATCTCGTTGTTGCAGAAAAGAGGTCTGAGAAACCGACGCATGTAACCCTGGCGAATGTATGGAGGTCACCAGTGGAGTCTGCAGAAAACGCTCACCCAAACACCGTCGCGCGACTTTCAGCCCTTCCATTCATCTCGTCTCAGCGCGCAATAGGGAAGCGTCCATATCAGCAACCCGTCTGAATAGAGCCCGCCAGACTCTGCTGACTCTCGGCGTCTCCTCCCGTCACCAGCGGGCCATATCTGTGGAAGAAGGACGGGCCCAGAGTAGTTCGTCTAGAGGCCCCGAGCAGTGCTTGTGTTTTATCCACGCCATCCGTCTCCGGGATAGCGCACTTTTCGTGTATGGGAAAGCCGAGTCAAGGGGTGAAAACATCCACTTGGTAAAGCTAGATGGTACAATCCTGGCGACACGAAAGTCAATAGCAACGGCACTGCCTTCGGCATTCATCATGAAACTGTCAAGATACTAGTTTGATCGTTGAAATAACATAGGCTCGTGCGCTAAGTTTTCGACTCGAATGTTTCTCTTAAACGCCTTGGAGAGGAACTACGTGAAGTTCCGTGATTAGATGCGTGCATGCTTAAGGTATATATATCTGAGGATCGACGACGAGAAAGATATACATATATATAGATGAGCAGTACATATCCTGAACTCACGTAGTTTTGATGCTCCTCGAGCTGGTTGGCATTCTCATAACGTCTCGGCGCCTTTTGTTCGTCGAAGAGCGTGTGTGGTGGATCCGACCACCGTTCAACGCTGCTGGACGCGCAGGCACAACACAGCCATATATTCTATTCTCTCCGTTTCGGTCTGGTCGTCCTTGCAGTTCTTCAACAGTTGTCGTGTCGTGTCTCCCCGAATATAGTCCATCACAATGAAGGTCCTCCTTGCATTACGGCACGCATAGAAGATGCCCGGAGCCCGGACCGGCGAGCCAAGCCTTTGCAGCCCCCGGAACGTCGTCAGCTGGGGCGCAACCTCCGGTTTTTAGAGAACCGAGAACCCGAACTTGATAAAAAACACAGGCGACTCGGCCGGGAATGCGATGTTGCCCCGCCGCAGCTGCCGCGGGCAGAGCTCGAGAAGTTCGCGGCTCTGGGGAAGATGCGCCCCCGCGGGAGCGAGGACTCCGAGGTACTGTACAGTACTCTTCGCAAATGGGCGGCTCGGGGGCATCTAGCCACGACATTATTGCGTTTCTTTCAGTGACCTGAGCCGTGTTTGGCTGTTTAAAATGGATGAAGGCCAATCTTGAAAAGACGGCATATAACACACTAGTGT
Source organism: Knoxdaviesia proteae (assembly GCA_001510565.1). NCBI lineage: Eukaryota > Fungi > Ascomycota > Sordariomycetes > Microascales > Gondwanamycetaceae > Knoxdaviesia > Knoxdaviesia proteae. Next base: position 1,257,681 of record LNGL01000001.1, on the reverse strand, counting down.
TCAGCTAGATGGCTACTGTATACAGTAGATATTGACTACAGGTGGACGCAAAATCCATCACTGAACCAGCTTTATGGATCATCGGGTTATTCAAAAGAGAGAAGGGAATATATCTATGTGGACAGTGAGGAGCGAGTGCCGTAAAGTCCTGAAAACTCGTAACAACATCTCCTGTGAGGGCGGAAAAGAGAATGTGATGATATTCGGGAGAGCAGTTGTGGCGGCGAGACCGTCAGTTTCAACCCCCTGGTAAAATAAGCAAACAATCGCACTTGACCGTAAGGCTTAAAGTTCAAACCGTCCTTTCCCTCATTGAGACTGGCGGGAAAAACGAAGCCATACCCAGATTTGAACGAGCTATAACTCATTCATGCTAACGTCAGATATTGCTCCGTTATATCTGTAGGTTACAGCTCACATTTACACTTTCTTTCTACCTGGACCTGTCACTTGTGCTGCTGATGAGACACTATTAATTTATCTTGTCACAGTTTTATCTCTCCAACCCGTGTGATTGCTCACTCCCATTGGGCCTGGGCTGGTGAGATGGTGGGCGGTGAGCTTTGGGCGCATAATGATACAGTACGGCCAACATGGTAACAGAAAACACAAACCCACTGGGAGCCTGTTCGGATATATGACGTGAATGCAGTCTAGCTTCTCTTTTCTTTCCATTCCTTCGTCTGTCGTCCCCTTGGGCGCCGGCCTTTCCGCAAATCCTTCGTGTCGCAGCCGACGCAACTAGTTCTGCATGAAGAACGGGCTGAGAAGCACTGCCTTTTGCATCATGTTGTGATTGCTTTTGAATATCCGCCTTTTCCCTGGGCACTGCGGACCATTATTTTCCCCTTTGTTTTTCTTTTTCTTGCATGTTGTTACCTCTGGGTTTCGGCTCCCTGCTGAGAGAGATTCAGTGGCTCGGATATCGTCTCTCTCTCTCACTCTCTCACTCTCTCACTCACTCTCTTTCTCTCTCTTTCCTTTCCTTCTTCTTCTCGCAGGTTTGCTTGTGGATCCGGCGACCTGCAGGTTTCTTTCTTTCTGGTCCTTCTCTTCCATCCACAGACTTTTGGTCCTTGTCGGTAAGCCTCGTTCTCAACCGCTGCCGGGCCATTCTGCCCTCAGGGCGATCAGAGAGAGGGAGCGAGATGAGCATACCAGCGTTGAGGTCTTCGTTTGTCCGGCGAATATATTGATTTTCATAGTGGGCAAGGGTGACTCTTATTACTGGGGGAGGTTCTCAGATGAACATCAAGACTTAGGGAAACGGTCAACCTGTGATTTCTGGGTGTACCACGGATTCTGCGCTTCAGATTGACAAGAGGAAAAAATATTCCGGGGACCAGACGTGGATCTGTGGTTTTTTGACCCCAGCCCGTGCATTGAAAGACAGCAGATTTGTGCAGTCCGAAGACCAGTATATGTAACCGGATGAATGCTTCCTTTGTGTCAACCACCAACAGTACCAAGTGCTTTGACTCCCTGGCACTGACGATACCGCATAATCTGAACGGCAGCCGAAGAAAGACCCAAGAGGCTACTTCTGCATTATACAGCACTCCTTTCTAGATATATTCTGGATTTTCACCTTTATCACCCGGCACAGAGAGGTCTCTGTGTGATCGGGTTGAGACAGAGTCTTCAGCCGCTTGTGATGAGACTATTTCCTGCTTGGTTCTTGATACATCTAGCAGCGTGCTTCACGGCCATTGGAATCGTATATGCATTGGCAGAATCCAAAGGCAAGACCAAGCTGAAAGAGAAGCATTATGCCGGGGGGAGTACTGTATCTTCGAGAGCTGCACCAATGGTGAGGGCCAGACGAGATACATAGCACCAGCCTGATATAGGATGGGAGTGGGCGGCCGGAGACCAGTCAGGACGAGAAGAGCGAGACAGCGGGACTGTGAGCACAAGGATGAGGGACAGACGGGCCCGTGTTGCTTGTGCACCTCGAGACGCAGGCTGCTAGACACTTAATAGAAGAGCTTGAGAGCACAAAGTTTGAGCCATAAACCCTCTCTCACACTCTCGCACTCTGCTTTCCCCCCGGACTGTGATCCAAAAATATCCCCGGCCTATCTGCATCCTCTTCCCTGCTGAACTCTACCGAAGCGCCCAAAGAACAACCACCACCGCAAAATCTCACGCACACAGACAGAAACACACAGCAGGTAGCAGTCCTCGCTACCTGACTTTTCTCCCAGTCGGCTGTCAAGCATCTCGTCCAAACTTTTTGCACCTACGCCCCCCCCCCCCCCCCCCCCCCCCCCC
>LNGL01000001.1:1107809-1249249 GCA_001510565.1 Knoxdaviesia proteae | reverse complement strand
TTTTTGGTTTTTTTTTTTTTTTTTTTTTTCAAGTTGGAAAAAAAAAGTTTACGATCGTGCGATCGCCGCTGAAAAAAGTCCCCAAGAAGAAGAAGAAGAAGATGAGATGGTGATGAGCAAGGCTCCATATTTTCTCCAGACCCAGGCTCCTGTTTGTGATCCGACTCTTTGCGAGGGCTTTTCCCCCTCTCCCTCTCCGATTCTTCCAAATCGAGAGATCGAGCTGGTCAAAGCTCGTATCCCCGGAGAAATGTCACACTTTCAAGTCTGAGGAAGCAGCAAGTTGTAATCTTGCAACTGTTGCCTTTTTCACACAGACTGATTTGTGAGATATTCAGAGTTCTGACAGGGGCATTCTTGGCTTGCGTGTTTCGCGGAGAACGAAGTGATCAAGTGAAGGAAGGCAGTTGCACAAAGTGGTTTAGCGCATGGCAAAAGTTGGCCCTGCGAAGACCCCCAAACCCCCCCAAATCAAAATATATATGCTATACCGTAGCAGTGTTTCATTATTCATCCACCATAGCCGTTATTCCATGCCCATAAGTTATGCAAGGGAACAGCATCAATGCGCATCTGTTTTTGCTGGGAGTCGCGCAAAGGCAGGGACGGCAAGAACACCGAGCAAAGCAGCTCGCACTCTTTCTTACCCCTCTGCCTTACGTGATGCTTGCTGTCTCCTGTCCTTGCTTCCTTCCCTCCCATGCTACCGTTGCTGCCAGCTATTGTGCGCTTCATGCCCTTCTTGGATGTATGAAATGAAATTTGCAAGGCACGCAGGCTGCCTAGCTTGTTACAGTTCCAGCAACGTGATCTGACTGTGACAGTTGCTTCCTGCCTCCAGAGATCCCAGTGGACGTAGAAAAAAAGCAGATCGAACCAGCAAGAACGAGCGGCCCAGCTGCTCCTTCCACAGATGTCAAGAAAAGAAAAACTCGGCTGGTCATACGGCTGCACAACCGTACGATTCGTCTGATCTTGCACAGGGCAGCTGCCACCGGGAATCTGCAGGCAGCTATTGAAACATCGAGAAAATGGGAGCAGCCAATCGGCCATTGGCTGTTCTGGTGCCCTTCTATCTTGCGTTCTTCTTCCAAGCGAAAGCAGCTCCCCTAAAGCGAATCGCTGGATGGCTCGTTGGGCGACACACAAAAAAGGCGCCGACGATCGTCATCTTATCGTGGGGGTGGGAATTCACCCAATGACGCTCCTTCCCTCTCACAACTGTCCGTCTTTCCTTCGAGAGAAGAGAGACGCTCCTTGGCTTTCCTTCCCAATGGGGAATCGGGTCGGGCGGTGTTGCTGACATGTCCTTGCCGCATTTCTTCTTCCAATACGTGCTTCTCCCTTGCTCGGCGTTTTTCTCTTATCATTCTTCGTCATTCTTCTCTCGTGCCGCCCATTCCTTTCCCTCTCTCGCAATTGGACTTTTTTTATTGCTTTTTCTGGCCAATCACCCGCCGGCTGCCCCTGGTTCAGTCTCCGTTCCACCGGCCAGTCCGTTTTGAGCTTTGCTGCAGCGTGTTTTCCCCACTTCCCCCCTAAAAGGCGCCCTATAAGCTCAAGTGCTCTGGACCTTCAGCAGCTAAGCCCCTGAACAAACCCGCCTACACATGCAATTCACCCAAGCGAGGGACCCTTCGTGCATATATTCCTTCCACACCCTCCGGATCTTCTCTGCAACGCTGGCCGCCAGCATTGGACGGTGTATCGAGACACACTCGCTGCCCTCGGCGGTGAGAAATGGCTCTCGCTCAGCTCGTTCCATTGTGTGTGTGTGTGTGTGTTTGGCTTTTCCACTCTCCAACCTGACCCTGCAGAAAGCCATCCTCCAGGTTTTGGGGGCCCTCGGCCGCATTTGTTCCCCTTCGTCATTTCTCTGGTGCACGGATTATTTGGCTTCCGACTCTTTTAGTGAGAGGAGGAAGACAACCTCCGCGACTGGGTCGCATTCCTCTGGAATTTGCGGATAGACAGCATTTGTATCTCCTCATTCCTGTGTCTCAGGCCATTATCACCCTCACTCACTCTCATTCACTCTCACTCACTCTCACTCTTTTTTTTCTCTTCCCCTCCACTTTCGCCTTCACTTCACAAATGGCCTGTTCAAAGTAATTCCAGAACGCTGTTCGACCGGGCTTCAACATCTCGCTTTCCACGCTTCCCTGTCAATTCTGCTGCCTCTGCACGCCCCTGGTCTCGCCCCCTATAAAATTCTGTATCCAGCCAGAAACCCCACTTCTTTTGCTACATATCATTCCTGCTCGCACATATTGGATATCACGCTCTTTTTAAGCCCAAGCGGTTGTAGCATTGTTCTTCCTTCGGGTCTAGCTGTGTTGTTGTGTTCTGTTATATCTTCCCCTGCCTCCCCTGGCCACCCTCCCACCCCAGACTTGGACTGGTGAATATCTATCTACCCGTGGCATCTTGCCATTCTATTTAGTTCTTTTTGAATTCTTTTCTTTCATTTTCTTCTATGTCTTTTTTTGGTTGATTTTCTGCTTTCTTGAACTATATACAAGTGCTCTCTCTAACCCTCCACTCCCCCCCCCCCCAAAANAAAAGTACTTCTCCACAATCGAACGACACCGCATTGCGCGAACCGCCTCTGCCTCCAATTATAATCCACCCGCCACCGCTTTAGATCCCGAGCAATCCTCGTCTTCTTCGTCTTCGCCAGCCGCTGTGGTCCCTGACTTACTCCCTCTTCCGGGGCCGCCTCGTGTTTCTTCCTCGTCCAATTCCTCAACCCCCAGAAGTCGAAAGCCGCCACTGTCACGCATCTGGTCTCAGAATCCGCCCAACACTTCCCACGCATTCCGCTCACAACAACCACAACCACAACAACAACAAGAGCTACAGAAACAACAAAAACACCAGCTACCACCCTCCCAGCCTGCTGCTCCCCCGTATCCTGTTTACTCCCGCGCTGCTTCGTTCGACTCGGCCTTCTACGCCGGACTGCCCGATAAGATCAAGCGACGTCACCTCAGTCCCGAAGAGCAACAGCGGAGTACCAGCTCGTGCCTTCCCAACCCGCCCGTTACTGCTCCTCCCATCACTGCCGGCCACCGCCGCTTCGAATCAGACTACCTGGCCAGTCCCTCGGCTTCGGCGACTCATAGCTTTGCCGCTCCGTTCATCTGGAGAGACTCGGTCGCTTCTGCCATGTCGGCCTCGTCGCCCCTTGCGTCGCCATCGCCAACATTCCCCATCATGTCGATGCCGAAGGCGTCTTCTTCCCCTCTGCGCGTCCGGTCGGCCACAACCGGTCCCGTTACCTCCTCCTCTACTTACTCCAAAAAGCCCGTGGGAACGAGCGCAGACTCCTTCTACGATAGCTTCCGCTGGCTCGAAGAGGACGACGATCTGGATCTGCGGTTATGTCTGGACGACTACCACAACAACCTGCGCGACGCTGTGCCGGTGAGCTCGAAGAACCGCCGCCCATCGTTCCGCCGCCACCTCTCCATCTCTAAAGCCCCCTTTGGCCGCTCCTCAACCAATCTCACCCGCCCTCCCACCAAGGACGTTTCCACTCCCGTTTCGCCCACACCCCCCGTCACCCTCACTTCAGGTCCTCTGACCCCAGCCTCGCCTTCGAGCGCCTCTCTCAACCATGGCCGTCGCCGTTCGCGCGCCCTCTCGTTGATATCTCCCAAGCACAGCATGTCGGAAGACGTGTCTCCCATTGATCCCAGTGCCGCCCACTACCAAGACCCCGAAGCTCGTCTCAAGTTGCGGGTGTTCCTGGCGTCTCCACAGAAGTTCGACGAAGCCATCGAGTTTGGCTTCCCCTCGATTTCCAACGAGATCGACACCTGGAAGCCCGACCGCATCAACTCGCCGCTGCTGAAGCCTTTTCTCGACGATACCGTGCCGCTGTCGGAGTCCGACAACAAGCTGCGGACCTTCCTGGCCGACGACGACGCGTCGATATGCAGCGACGGCATTTCAGCCCCAGATTCCGAAACCCCCAAAACTCCCCAACTAGTTGAGAAGCCGGCTGCCAATAGTGTGGAAAGCCGGCCGGTGCGGCTAAGTGTGGATCAACTACACCACCAACACCAACAACCGTCGGCGGTGCCGTACCGGCCCAGAATGTCTGCAGATTTGGGCAACAGTGGGCCTGGCCGCGAGATGACGCTGCGCATGACGCTGACACGGCCTGACCTGCGCGCCCACGAGGAGCAGATCTACGGTTGGCAGAACCCGAACCGCGCCATTCCCGTCAAGAAGTATGGTGTCGCCCAGCACCCGCAACAACACCAGAAGCAGCAACACTCGCGCGACGACTCGCTGCAGGCGACCACGTACCTCCGCGACGCCAATACGAAGACGAGCATCGAGCAGCAGTTTGCCGCGATTGACCACTGGACCGAGAACGAGGATCGCGGTGTGATGAAGAAGCTGTGGCACCGTGTCAAGCGGATATGAGCTGCCGGCAACCTTATCTCTGCTTTTGCATTGAGGGTTGGGCAAGCGAGCTTGGAGAAGAGAGTGTCGTGTTCCTCGCCCGCAGCGCCACGTCGGGTGCACAGACTATGGGAAACCGACCCCCTATCGTCTTCCTCCTATCCGAGGGTGCTGCCCTTCTCACTCTCTCTTCCCCTGTTTTATGAGCAGACTCGACCTGGACCTGGACCGACCTAGGAGGTCTCCACTTAAACCTCATGCCTGCAAAAATCTTCATCCCAACAATTTGCTTCACATTTTCCATCACATGAATTTCCTTTCTTTTTCTAGGTCCATCCATCCTAGCTCATCTTTTTTAAACCTATGGGGGGTTGTTTTTTTTTCCCTTGCTTAAATGAATGAAAAACTCTCATAGCATTACCATGCCACGCAAGCTGCATACCCTTAACCTTGCCTTTTCATTTTTCTTTTCTACCATCATTTATTTTCATCTATCTAACTGTTTTTCCTTTCCTTCATTCTCAATTTTTTTTTCCCTTTTGCTCCTAGAGCGGTAGCAGTGCTTGTTTTTCATATGCTTTTCTAGGGTCATACGAGTGAGGATATTTTGTCTTGTGCATGTTTCGTTTTTCTAGGATTTTCCTTCCAACTGTTGACTCCGGATTTTCTCCGTTTCTGTTTTGGCTTTGCTTGGTTTTGAATTCGCTCGTGTTAGTTAGTCCTCCTCGATGATGGCTCTTTTTTTTCTTATATCCTTTTTTTTCTTATATCCTTTTCTTTCTATTACTTCGTACATATGTGTGTGAGTCAGTGTCGTTTGAGAAGAATTAGAAAAAAAAAAGCCGTTAAAAGTGAAGTAACTCAGAGTCGCCTACCCTTAGACCCCAACCCTAGATCTGTATTAGGGTATTAGGGTTCTGGCTCGCGAGGGCTTACTTACAGTTCCTTTGACTATCTGCTTCTTCCCTCTTTCATTCTTCTCTACATCCCCGCCATCTTATTACGTGACTCAATGAGAACCGCGGCCTCGAATGCGGCCACGCGTGTGATGGACAAACACAAAACGACGGCGGTCGGTGAAGGACGTGGCCACTGACGACACGGCGCCAGCACTCGCTCCCCGTGTTTCCTTGCCGAGATGAAGTTGGCAAGGCGTGCTGGAGGTCCAGCCGACGATCTGATGGTTTCTCTCCGATCCTCCCGGATGTCTTGAGACGGGGATGGTGTTTGTGACTGTTTGTGACCCGGTTCGTCCGCACAACCTGCGTGTCAACCCCCCCTACAGCAGGCTTCCCGCCGCGGAGCAGCCTTGGGTTTGCCCACGAAGTTCCCGGCAATGGAACTTTCTCTCACCATCTCTTTAGCCAAGGGGGAGGGCCACGGCGGTGTTGCTGGTCCAAGGAAAGGCCCGGAAAGCAGGTGTACCCACGCCGGGTCTGATGATGAATCTCCAGGACGATCTAGCCGGGGCTGAGAAGGCGCTTAATCTGGGGAGCCGCTGGCGGATTTGCCATGGTGTCTGCGAAACTGCTCCGAGGCGTGTGTGGAATCCGCCGACGAGGCAGAGACATCGGAGTACGATGCCTGGTGCTTCAACACCATCAAGACCATGTGGTCAACACTCGGTGAGACACTGATAATATGGCCAAGGGTTCATGGCGCAATCGTCCGAGAAGGGTACAGGCAGAAGACCGACGCAGCATTCTCCTTCTCCGGTGTCTACTGAATCAGGCAGTGCGTTCGGGAGAAGCTCCGTTCGTTGGCGCGACATCCCGAGATGGCCCCGTGCATACTGTTGCATTACACTGCCAGAGTTATCGCAACAGCAACACGAGTGAGTGGTGCCATTGAATCAACTGCTCCCCTAGACAACAGATGTTGATGTGGGCTTTTTTCTTTTTCCTTGTTAATCCACCCCGCAGTGCCAGGTTCATCCCTCCAAAGGCTTTTCCGACCCCATATCACTCATGAACTTCCCGTGGTACTAAATCCCTCCCTTCCCCCTATTGGCCCCCACCGGCGAATACGAAGTAGCCATCTGATCTTCAACTGATCATCAGATAAGATTAGATAGGTATACTACAACAAGCGCTTACCGCAGGGATGGTGTAGTGGACACCAAAGCCGGAGGAGAAGGAATCCCGCCTAGTAATGAGCAAGTGGTCCGGTTTGCGGTGGCACTGCGGAACTTCGCGTCCTATCGGTCTGACCAGGAAGCCATTTACCGCCAGGCCAAGGGCAACGGCGCCACATTCTGGCTGGTCGGCCGCTCGGTGCTCGGGTGCGCAGGGGCGTACTCGCTCGACGGCTCGGCCACCGGCTACTACAGCATCGACGCTCTCGATCGCGACCACCATCATCAGCGCAGTGTCCAAGCCGTCCATGGCGAAGCTCTCCGAGCATCACGTCGCGGGCGCCCACGGACATCCTGGCGGTCGGCTTCGACACGGTCGGCTACATGGTGCCGGCGGCGTCGGCGTACGTGGTCGGCGAGGTGTTCGTGGCCGCCGGCAGCTCGGGCCTGGACCTGGTCAACGACGTCGTCGTGGCGGATATAACGCCGCTCGAGGACACTGATGCCTTTGGACTTATGCTGCTCGGCTGCGGCTGGTCGCTGATTGCCATGATGATTGTGGGTGGGCTGCTGGTGACTGTGTATGTCGTCTATGAGATGAAGTGGGCGAAGGTGCCGAGTGCGCCGCGGCGGCTGATTTTCAGCCGGACGTTCGTCATGGCCATCATCATCGACAGCTTCTACCTAGGTGAGTGTCTGGTGTCATCCCAAAGTCATCAATCCCGAACTACCTCTCGTTTAGTCACCGGAAACATGCGCGGGCTGGAGATCATCGGCATGGCCATCATGCCGCGGCGGCGCTCGACCTCGCGTCCATCCGGCTGGTGGCGGCGTGGTTCCAGGCGAACTTCTACCGCGGGAAGCAGCAGAACGCCGTCGGAACTATCGGGAATGACGGGTCTGGCGGTGGAAACTCGGGATGCGGCGCCGAAGAGCAAGACGGAGGCGTTTTTCTTTGCGGTTCTGGACAGGAAAGAAGTGATTTCGTCAGTGTTTGCCTCCCTCACTCATCAGATTGATTCAATAATCCAAGAGTCGTGAAGAGATCACGGGATCATTTCATTCGTCATCATCACCTGTGAAGGAAGGAAGGAGGCAGAGTTTTGTGGCTGAATTTGGCAACTGCGTATCTCGGCGAGCCGGACGGCCTCCGGTGTAACCCTAACGAAGAGCCCGGACGCTAAGCATCTCCGTCCGCGTGGACGTTATTGTGGTGGTATTAATCTATTATTCCTTACAGCCAGCCGCGCAATCCCCAAAAGAAATGTGGCGAAGCACCCGCTGCAGACCCCATACTGGCCAGCATACTCCTACCGCAATACAGTCAGGATACAGCCTGGAAGTGTGCCACCCCTGCTGTTGGAACGTCCTGAAGTCCTTCCATCCAGAGTTGACGTATGTAGCGAAAAGGACACACGTAATCGAGAAGATCCAGGGTCTCTCACGGCTTCTTCGACCCGCGATATCGTTGTCACACGCCCTATATAAGTGGCCTCTCATACCTATCATGCTGTCCTTTTCTCTTGCTTCTCTTCATTTGATCCCCATCCCAGCACGCCAACGAACAAGCTTTTCAATCACCTCCAATTCGCTATCTTGACGCCGCAATCTTCAAATCTTCAATCTTCATTCGGTCAAGCCACCGAACGCCAGTCCAGCCAAACCAATCGCTCCTTCCTCTTTTCCCCCATCGCTCCTTCCTCTCACAACCCCACCCCAGACCAACAGGCAGGCAGCATGTCCGCCGCCCCGCCGCCGCCGTACGCCCCGGTGGCCCCGGAAGCCGCGACCGTAGCGCGCCCCGCCCCGCCGGGCCTGCCGACGGACGCGGCGTCGTCGGCCCTCCCCCACTACACCAGCCTCGGGCCGGGGCTGGCCGCCGCCGGCTTGCCGTTCCGGAGCCGGCGGCGCCGTGGCCCGCGCGCGACGGCTCCGCGGCCGGCTGGCACCGCTTCGTGGTGCGTCTGCTCGCCGCGCCGGCGGTGCGCGATGTAAGTGCCGACGAGAAGTCGCGCGAGCCGCCGGTGGACGCCGCGGCCGGGGTGGCGCACATGGCGGGTCGCCCTCGGTGCCACCGACAACGAGTGAGCTCGAGTTGGATGGAGTACCTGTTTTGATTTTGTAGTTGTTCCGTCGTGGCTGCTTTTGGTTTTATTTGGTGGCGGTTGGATACGGATTGCGGTTTGGCAAGCATTTATTCTATACATCGAATCGTTTTGTCTATACTCTCATACAAGTGTCAAGACATCGAATTGGTGACTCTACCACATGCAGTGCTATCTGTAGCTTCAGTGTCATCTCGGGTGTCCCTCAACCGCCGTCAAGATAATACCTCCCGATTAGGGTTACCAGCCATACACCTTCACAGAAGCACGACTCATAGAAGGAACGCCAAAGTCTTATTAGATGTTTCAAAGTCAAAAACCCCCATCACCAAAGGATACGAGGCCAGACAGACAGAAACCAAACAGCCTAACAAAACACCTCAGATTTGATAATCACAGAGAAACAAGGTATCGAGTTAACAGGTCGGCAAGGGAAGAGAAAAAGGTATCACCACCAACAGTCAAGCCCAGACATGTTTTGTAGTCAATGCCCAGATTCACGCCCCCGAATCCATATCCCAAGAAAAGAGTACAAAAAAGAGAAAAAGGAATCAAGTACAGTATGTGTATGTGTCAACGTGGGTGAGTGTGAGAGTGTATGTCTGCATCAAAAAGAGAAACGAAACGAAAGAAAAGAAAAAGAATGTCTCTCACGCCTCATCATCACTGTCCTCCCCCAACAACTCGCCCTCATCCTCATCCACAATCGCATAGTCTGCCGCGCCACGCGCAAAGCTGTCGCGCGTGGTGAACGGCCGCCCGGTCGCTCCGCTCCCGCTCCCGCCGAGCCCCGAGAACCGGCCCCGCAGGGAACCGCCGCTGCCGCTGCCGCGGATGCGCGTGTATGTCGACGTGGCCATGCGCCACACGCTGGTCGCAACCACCGGCAGCGCCACCACCACCGCCGCCACCGCCGACACCCCGATCACCACGTACTGGATCACCGTGTCCAGCGCCAGCAGCCCGCCGCTGCCCGCCCCCGACACCGCCCCGTGCTCGCCCAGCCGGATCTGCCCAAACTTGCCATTCCAGTTGCGCCACATCCACCAGCCGCCAAAGCCCGCCAGGCTCACCGCGAACAGCACCGATATCACAATCACGGTCGCCGACGTGCGCCGCCTCCGCTCAAACTCGCCCTCGTGGCCCGCGCACGCCTGCGGCCGGCCCGTCTTGTCGAACTGCGTGCCGCCGACGCACGTCGTCAGAGGGATGCGGCGGTAGCCGGACGGCTGGTAGAACGCAACCTCGTCCGGGTGGTCCGCACACCACTGCTTGGCTGTGAGCGGCTCACGGCCCGGCACTAGCGAGCACTGGCCGTGGCTGTCCATTTCAAAGTTGAAGTCGCTATGAATTAGAACAGAGTTAGTATGAGGACACCGCAGAATCGAGATGAAACCGGGGCGGGGTTCAGCTTACCACTCAAAGTCCCGACGCGTGCACAGGCAATTCTCCACCTCAAGCTCCTGCTTGACCTTCTGGCCGTTATAGCACTTGTGGCCGGGCTTCTTGCGCAGATACTGCGACACGTGGCCAAACAGACAGTCGTTGTTCAGCAGCGGGTGGCGCGGCTTCCAGACGTAGTAGTCGCTTTCCGAGCAGATCTCCGACGCCAGGCCGGAGAAGTCGACCCGCACCACCGCAGTCTTGCCGTCATCGCGCAGCCACAGCAGAAAGTTGACCGAGCTGCCCGACCGCAGCGTGGTGATGTCCGTAACCATGACCGGCTCGTCCGCAAACTTGTGCTCGGCCCAGGTGGCGCCCTCGTCGGTCGAGTACAGCACCGTGTTCGTCTTCTCGGCGCCGTCCTGGTTGTACAGCTTCACCAGCACCACCAGCGCACCCTGGTCGCCAAACTGCCACGTCCACCGGCCCTTGCGCACCTGCTTCCAGGTAATACCGGCATCGACCGACATGTAAGTGTCGGCGTCCTCCATCGGCCCCAGCGTGCGGCCGACATTGCCCACACCCAGCAGAATGCCCACAGCGCTGGAGGCCGAGAACGTCTTGTGTCGGTCAACACGCTCCGTGTAGTGGTGCAGGTGCAGCGCACAGGTGTTGTCGCCCTGCGCCTGGTTGCGCGGCCGGCACGAAAACCCCTTTCCGTTAGCGTCTTTAGTCGGCGGCGTCAGGTATCCCCACTCGGCACCGTCGTTGTGTGTGATGATGGTCTGGATCTCCTTGGCCACGTTCTTCTCCGACACGTCGTTGCGGTTCGCCACAATGTTGACCACCGCAACACCCTCGACCCCGGGGAGTTTCTCGAAGTCGACAAAGAACTGGTTGTTGCTGTTGACACCAGGGATGCTGAGCACGTACGACGTGCCGTTGGAGTTACTCTTGATGATGTTGCCATAGCCGTGGTCGTCGCGGGTTTCCGTAGCCACAAACAGGTTGATGGCATGGGTCGAGCTGTCGAGAACGGTGTACTCGCTGTTGTGCGCCGGCTGGAAGTTGTAAGGGAACTTGGCTTCCGCAAAGATGGCGCCATCGAGCGACGCCAGCGCCAAAAGGCCCGACGACTCCTTCTTGGGTGCCAGGGCAGCAACCACAATGAACTCCGACATGGTCGCAAACTCCTTGATGATCACCGGGTCGCCTGCGGCATCCTTGATCTCCGGGTACGCCTTCTCCTCAACGAAGAAGTCGTTGCTGACCACCAACTGCCGTTCCGACTCGCCGTCGCCGCCCTCGGTCTTGGCAATGCACACAATCTGGCGCAGGTCACGGAACGTGTACGCGGTCCGGCCAGTAAACTCGCAGTGCGATACCGACCGCACAATCGTCTTCCAGTGGTCGCCGCGGTCTTCCGACAGAAACGCCTCCGTCATGCAGCTCTTGCTGACGTCCTCGCACACCTCGCCCATAAACAGGATCCAGTCCTTCTTGTCCGGGTGGAAGGCAAACGGATTGGACGTCGTTATCGGGGTGGCCGGCGCCAGGAACTCGTGGAAGTGCAGTCCACGATCAACGGTGTAAATCACCTTACGGCCGTTGTCCTTGCCGTCGGCGGTGGTGAAGAAGACGGCCTCCTTGAAATTCGTGTGCGGGTAGATGCCGCGCACTTCGAAGTCCTCAAGAATGCGATTCCACGACTTGCCGTGGTCCGATGACAGCCACACCTTGTTCTCCGGGAGCAGACCGCCAGCCTCGTGCACCACCGGGCGCACAATGATAGTCTCGTCGTCCTGGGAGTTGGAATCGCCACGTTCCAGGTAGATCTTCTCAAAGTCCTTGAACTCAGACTCAAACACGAAGCGGTTGTTGTCGACGTTACCGCTTCCGCTTCCCGGTAGTGACGGGGCCGTGGTGCCATCCTGGCACTTGCGCTCAACCTTGTCGTCCTTCTGCTTGCCGCTCGTCCGCTTGCAGTCGTTTCCGGGAATCAGCCGCCATCCCGACGAGCCCTGGAAGGTGTCGTCGGGCTTCTTGCCACGGCAGCTGTTGTCGGGATCGATAATCGGACCGGCCGGCTTGCAGGAATCGCCGTCGCGCACAAAGTTGTAATCGCACTCAAAGTCTCCGTCCGAGCACTCGCAGGGCTCCGTCGTAAACTCCGGGTCGCTGAAGGCCTTCTTGATAAAGCAATCGGCAGTCTTCTTGCGACGCTGGTACACCTGCTTGTGGCCCATCAGACACGTAGGCTCTCCCTTGTCATCGACGCGGGCGTGCCAGTCCTCCATATCGCCGTCATCGCAAGTGCGCTCGTGCAGGCCTTCAAAATCAATGCTGACCAGGTGAAACTTGGACTCGTTGTTGGAGTGGCCGAGAAGCAGGAACTTCAGGGTCGACGCATCACGGGACGTCAGGAGAACAATCGGCCGCACCGCCAGGTTGTCAGGAAGAGCCACGTTTTTCCACGTCTCACCGTGGTCCAGCGAATAGGAAACCTCCTTGACGTCTTCCTTTCTGGACTCGGCCACAGCCAGGAGAATCGAGCCGTCGTCGCCAAAGGCGAACTTGTGCGGGCCCTTAAGCGCTTCCTTCCAAGTCACACCAGCATTGTCAGACACGTACAAGTTTGCGTCATCAAAGGCAGCCAGTTTCGTGCCTGTGTTGCCGTTGCCTAGCACAAGACCGGGGGCGGGACTGGAAAACACCCGTCCCACGTTGTTCATTTCCGTGACAGAATGCAGGTGGATGCGTTCGGAAGCAGCTTTAACCTCGGAGAATGTGCGACCATCGTCAAAGGTGATGTGGCTGACCACGTTCTTATCGGCGTTGGCGTCTTTCTCCACTGCCTCCCAGTTCTCTACAGTATTGACGAGGAAAATGCCCTGGATTCCGGAAATCTTTTCGAAATCAACGTGTCCGCGCGAGTTACGGTTGGTGTGCTCGAGATTCTCGGTGAAGAAGGTTCCGTTGGAGTTGCTCGTGAACATGACTCCCATGGGGTTCGACGGTCGCGTGGTCATGACGTCAACCTGGATGCTGTATTGGGTACTCTCCAACACGGTGTAGGCCTCCTGGTTGATGCGATGGTCGTGGCTAACGGGGAACATGGCCTTGTGCCACTCGGAAGCGTCATCGCTAACGTACAGAGCCATTTCGTCGGTGTTCATCGAAGCCGTAGCCGCCAACATGTACTTCTTGACAATGGCCAGGTTGACCACGCCACGCACACTCTCGGCGCCGTTGATATGGGCCTCGGTCTGTTCGTACTTGTCGTCAACAATATCGAAGAAGGTATCGGAGTAGAAGAGGCGCTGGTCTTCCTTGAACGGGGACAGGAAGGCCTTGACGATACAGAGGATGCGGTTCTTGTCGAGAGTGTCGGAGCCGGTGGTGAATTCGGGGGTAGACTTGGCCCACCAGCAGCCGTCGGTGTTTTCACGCAGGGGCAGGGCAATGGTATCGAAGTCGTCAAGGGTATACATGGCCATCTCTTGGCAAAAGATGCCCTCACACGACATGCCGTTGAACAGGATCCGCTTGGGGTCGGAGGCGTGGAAGCGCATGGCCGTGGCACTCCACGCGCTGGGATACGCTCCGGTATCGATTTTCTTCCAGGTCTTGCCCTGGTCGGTGGTGCGGTAGTGGTCGCGGTGGTTCGAGAGGACGTAGGCGCGGTTGGGATCGAACTCGTGCATGATCAGGCTGAAAGCGCGGCCATCGGGGATGTCGCCAACAAGCGACCACGTCTCGCCGCCATTGGACGAGTGGTAGATGGTGCGATCGTCGATATTGTGGAACAGCATGTTGTCGGATCCTTGGAAGTAGTTGATGTTGGCCGGCGCGCCGTCGAAGGTGCTGACGTGCAGGTTCGGCGAGTCATCGGACTTGGCCAGCACCGAATTGGCGCCAGTCCACGACATCGACAGCAGCAGGAGCTGAGTTAGCAGAGGCCGCACGCACCATGACGCCGATGCTGCGGCCGTTCCGCGTAACCTCATCTTGTCGAGCTTGGGCGAGCTGTGCAGGGCATCAAAAAGCAGTAGTGGCTGGGGCCAAAGCGTCGAAACGGGCGCCCTCAGATGTCGGCTTTGAGGGGATGGTCTCTTTTCGGGAGTAATCGAAGATTGGAGGCTTCAAGACAACGGAGAGAATGAAGAAGGCGAATATATGATACAGGGAGAGAAACCTCCGAAAAATGAACGTGGAGAAGACGTCGTGATACCAAAAGTACAAGCAAAAAAAAGTCACGACAGGAAAAACAGCGCTGCGAGTCCCAGATAAAACCAAAAATCAGATAAGGACCCAGGAGATGAACTGAGTTCCGAGGGGAAGATTAGAAGAAATCACCAGAGTTGTGAGTTACTGTGACTGATTTGAAGACGAAGAGATGAAAAATGAAAAAAGACAAAGGAGAGAAGATAAAAGGGGAATCTAGAGATGGGAGAAGAGGAAGAAGTTGCTTAATGGGAGAAAGGAAGATTGAACATGTGGAAACTGTAGATCAGGGAGCTTAAGGAGGAAAAAAAAGAGCACGCTGTATTACGAAAAAATATGCCCCAAAATTGGGTGTCAACGTCAGCTTCCACGACAGGCAGGAGTGCCGGAGTCTCGCTGCATTGGCAGCTCCTTCCTGGATAGCAAGGCTGACTTGGCGCAGTCAACTGGGTCAAATGTATGCTGACGCTGAAAGTGTGGCTGACCGTCTGGACTTGGATGGGTGCGCCACAGGGTATGGCCGGTTGCGTGGGAGTGTGGCTGACGGCTGCCGCCCGACAGGTATGCAGCTATGTTCCCCTATCACACAGACCGATGTTACAGTACAGGTGGTCAATGTAGAGAAAAGGAGTTATGATAGTCAGCATAGATCATGAATATATATATATATATATAGGAAGAAGTGTAACTGTAACTGTCTGTCTTACTCCCTTCCTACTAGTGCTCGATTCCTACAGCACACACCAGAATAAACATATGAAACATCATGCATGAAATAAGAACGTAATCAAGTATGCAAAGGTTGGAGTTGTAAAGGAGGTAGTCAAAGACCAGTAGCACAAGGAAACAAAAACATAGGCAGAGAGGAAAAGAGTTACATAGTAAAAAGGGCGAGGAGTATTAAACACATCCGCTATAAGAGCTTCTGCTCCATAGATAGAAGCAAATTGGTCCTAGGAACCTTCAAATTTGGTAGAACACACACAGGAAAGAAAAGAACACAAACGGAGGTAGGAAGAAAAAGACTCCTCCCACCAGAACTTCCTCCTTCCAACTCTCCCAACAATCAATCAGAACACACTCACCCCCTAGTTGCCGTACAGCCAGTCTCCACCAGTTCCAATCTTGCCGCCCATGCCGTTACCCGCCACCCGGATGGGCTGCGCGTTGCCCTTGGGCACCTCGATATCGCCCAGGATGTCCGCCACACCCACCGTGCCCGAGCGGCCGCCCATGCCGTTGCCGGCAATGCGGATGGGGTGGCCTTCGCCCGCCGGCTCCTTCGCCGCGTTGGCGGCCTTGCGGCCGGTGTTGGTGATGTTGCCCAGCGCCGGCAGGCCGCCGAAGCCGGTGCTCTGCGCGCCGCCGCGGCTGTGGATCGGCAGGCGCTGGTTCGGCTCCTCGGGCATGTCGTCGGAAGACTCAAAATGCGGCTGGCGGCCCTGGTACGCACGCGACAGGCCCTGGCTCTGCGATGCCGGCGCCGCGTCCTCATCGTCCCAGCGCCGAGTGCTCTGGTTGCGCGCGCCGCGAGTCGGCGCCACCTTCTGCGGCGTGGTGAAGTCGTCAAACGACCACGAGCTGCCGTGCTTGCCCTGCGAACGGCCGTCGTGGGCCATGCCGGCGCTGGCATACTGCTCGGCCGCCTCCTCGGTGAACAGCCGGCTGGAGTGGTAGCTCTTGCCGGCGCCGACCTTGGGGGCCGGGGTCCGGGCAAGGTCCTCGTCCTCCGGGTGCGGGCCGTCCCTTTGGGCGTCGAACAGGCGCATGGGCTGGAACTTACCCGCCCCGACCTTGGGTGCAATCGACTTGGAGGGGGACACCGACCGGCCGCGCGGGGTTCCGGTCTCGTAGGACTCGTCTTCGGACTCTTCGCCCACAATCTGCGTAAAGGTGCGCTGGCGCGGGCGCGAGCCTGCGTAAGGCGACACCACGGAGGCCGGCATGGCCTGCTCCTGCTCCTCGCGCGACGCAAACAGGGAGAGCGAGCCATGGGGGTCGCGGAGGGCGTTGTTCGAGTTTCCGCGGGTTCGGTTAAGGACCTCGGCCGGGTCGGCGTCCACGAGATCGGGGCGGCCGGTGGCCTTGATGGAGTTGGTTATGACCCGGACCATGTCGCGCGCATCGCGGATCGGCCAGTTGCGGCCGGTCTTGCCGATAACATCGAGCTGCTTGAGGACAGCACCCTGGTCCCAGCTTTGGCGGATCTGGCTGATGCGGCCCTGGGAGTCGAAATGGATGAAGTGGGTCTGTGGGAGGTCGAACAATTGTTGTTCGGGTCAGTCTCGGCCCGGTTACGCGGAGTGGCAACACACAACACACGGCCGGTTCGGCTCGTCGCGTTACTCACAATCGGGATCTGGACGGTGCGGTTGGACAAGAAATTATCATCCAAGCCAGGCACATACGGGCCACCGCCGGTGAGAAACTCAAGAATGGTGTCGGTTTCAACCACCGCCGCCGCCGCGTCCTGGCCGTCCACCGCGTCCAGCACGGTTTCGTTCTTCTTCTTGACCTGGTTGCGCAAGGCGCTGAGGTGCTTTATGATCTCGGTCGAGCCGAGAAACACAGTGGTCGAGGTCACATAAGTCAAAGTCGCGTCGGGGGCCAGAAGCGACGAGTTTGGCGAGGCCATAAACTGCTTGTATGTGGACGTCATGGTTGCAAGTTGGTTCTTTTTTTTTGGGGGGGTGGGTGGCGTATTGTATGTACTGGACAGTGTCGCAAGAAGGAGAGAAAAGAAAAGTGGACTCGGTAGCGAGGGAGATCGGCGTTGTGTAAGGGCCGGGCGAGATGAGTCGGGATGAGTCGAGACGGAAGTCGGATACCGAAAGAGTGAGGGAGGACGAATAAGACGAAGAAGTCGGAGCGGAGAGTCACGGGAGGGGTTCTGCCGTTGACGGATTCAACGAAGACGAGATGAGATAAGAGGAAAGATTGGTCGTTCACTGAATAAGGGGGGGAAGAAGAGAAAATACGAGGCAGAGAAAACAGTCAGTGAGGAGGAATTCGCGGGGGGAAGACAACGTTTGGCGGGGTATCTAATAGGGGGAAAACAAGACAAGAGAGATCAACATACACACTAGAGGAGAAAACAAAACAATGGACGGAAGATACGACGAAACGATGGAATAAACACAGAACAAAACAGAAGAAGAAGAGATGAAGAAGGGAAAACACGACGTAGGGCAAAAGTTAAACGCGTTCGTAGGATTTTCTACAATAAGAAGAGACAAGTCCGGGGGTTCCAGATTCCAAAACATAAGCATGAGTCTAGCATGTGGTCGAATATGCAAGGCTCAGGCAAAGCTCTTGCTTTTTTGGGGGGGGTGAGGGTCTTGGATCAAGGGCTTAGGCAAAAGATAGAGCTCAGGCTTTTTGTGTCATGCTTTGGGGGGGATTTAACAGCCAGGGCCAAGACGACCCCGAGAGGATGTAAATTGGAGGGGAATTCTGGAGAAGTGAATGATTGGGGGGGCGAGGCAGCATCAGCTGAGACCAGGGCATGTGTTAGTAGGGTGAAAGTGTCTGAGAGTCAACACTTGTCCTCTCACTGAGCGAGTCAATTGGCGTTGGAGCCATCGATGAAGCTGGCAATGTTGACGCGAAGCGTTGGTGGTGATACTTGTGAGAAGATGAGCTAGCTACTCTGGATATGTTTAGAGCGCAAGTTAAGTACTGGGCCAGCCACACTTTGATACGGCAGGAGCTCTAGCTTCCTCCTCGTAAGTCGACATATGGTTCTAAATGCATTGCGAGAAAGAGCAAGCCCTGGCAGAGATGCTCGCACTCCCCGTGATTACTGTGGCTGTTGTGGCTAAACACCAGATAGACAGCTATGATGGCAAGTGGACGGCGTTGTTTACATGCGCTGACGCTATCGAGGAAGGAGCAATGGACCAGAGCTTCCTTCTATCTTCCTTCCACGTTGTCAAGTTCGCGATATCTGCAAAACACCCACACAAACCCCAAGCGCACGTTAATTGGTCGCAATACCTACGGGGGAAAACAAGGAAAACAACAGGAGGGCAAACGCGAAATATTTCATGCAGCGGGTCCCTCTTCTCTTAACATGTCAGACGCTACCCTGATCGGGGAAGGTCCCTGCGCCCCTGCATGTTTCAGAACCGCTTGGTTGGAATGGGGTAGCCACCTTCACCGCCCTGGCAGAATCATAGGGTGCGAGTACAGTGTTAGCACTGTTGGGAGGACTGTACGTGTTTTGCATGTTCGGAGCATCTCCAGCTTCTGAGGGTTGCTCACCGTCACACTCAACTATCATATAGCTGCAAGTTGATGCATATATACTGCCAGCACACCACACTACCATTACCCAAGACGTGTGTGTGTCTTTTGTTGTCTCGTCGAGGTGCGAGCGCGCGTTTTGACTCCGTGGTGCAGAAGTGCAGCACTCGTCCTCGTGTGGCGTGGCTGGTGGTTCTCGGGTATCTTTCATCTCACCGTCGAGAGGATCTGTTTATCTATTTATGCTAAACGTGGTCCTACTATAGAAGCGTTTGCATGTTGCTGGTGATGAGGAGTCACATTCACCACGAGCAACGAGCCACGAGTAAAGCAAGCTCAGTCAGCACGCTGTCACTCGTATTGTCCTATTCACATCGTCCATCTCTTCCAGTGGCAAACACCTCCGTGTATGGTACCAGACCAAGAGACATGTCTAGACCTGACTCCCCTGCATTTATCAGACAAGTTTAGGCCGGCGGAGCTTGGTTAGAGGTCCTTGATGTCAACCCTGGGAAAAGTAGCATCAGAACATGCCAAGCAGATATGTCCGTCTTTTTTACGCGGGTCGGATCCGCATTAGACGCCCGGAAGCTACTTCAAGCTATCCTCCCTGCTCTTATCCTCAGGTCAGGTATCTCCCTATCTGGTGCTAGTCGACACATGTTTGTCAAGGAGGTAGGCGATGGCAGCCAACAGCGTTCACCTAAGACGAGACCCAGACTGCCTTGGTGCCTAGAGCCCGCCGTTCTAGCAGCCGGCCGGTCTCTTAGCAGGTCGGCCAGCGGGGAGGTACTAGTATAGGTCCAGTTTTCAAAGCACTACAAGAGAAAAAAAAGAGAAAAAAAGACCACATATATGGCCTGGGCCTTGGCCAAGCTGGGTCATGTCCGGCCTCCGGTCCCGGCCCGGGTCGCCCCGTGACCACACGTCTTTGCCCCACTGGGGGTCGATTTTCCCCGGCCAGCCCGGCCGGGCCATCAGACCAGACACCCACTCTCCAGCGTTGTCCATCTCTGGCGGCCGGACTGCGCCTCTCTCCGAAAGCATGGCACCCCGTTCACGTGAAATCAGGCGTCTGTATGTTGTCGAAAAATGGAGAAACCAGGCCACCAACACGCGGGGACAGCGAGTCTGCAGAATGCCGCGGCCTATCAGCGCGTGCGAAGCCCAGGGACCCTGATACCTGTCTTCACTTCTCTGGTCCCGTCTTTTTGAGGACCCAAATCATCCAGACCGCCTCTCGGCCACGCTGGCCAACCATGTGTCGGGCCTTCATAGGTCTGAGCTTTTGTCGCCCTTTAAAAGCCCTGCGTGGCCGCGTCGATCACGCGGGGTACACAGTTTTCTATTCTGCTGCAAACCTTGTCTGTAACAGGACACTGCGGTCTTTGCGAAAGTCCGTGGCCAGCCTGCCATGGTTGGGATACAGTTGGCAGTCGACCACAGGTCGACGATACCTCGCCTAATGTACTAGGGTTAGGGTTGGGCACCGGAGGTTCCCCCTTACGTCCACTTTCAAGTCCGGAGAGCCCCCAACTTAGGGCTTACAAGAACGCCTCTCGAGCACGACCGACTCGTGACGCGGGAGGCTTAGGAATTCTTTTTTTTCCTTCAGTGTGATGTCGATGTAAGGCTTGGTTCCTTGAGTGCATCGTTCTATTTGTGCTCGGAGAGTTGGGGTACGTATGCAAGTTTATGTCATATCCAGCGACGCAAGATTTGTCCCACAATGACGATCGGCGCGCCCAACAACGAGCCAGCGCTAACACAACTGCATATGCAGTCCCACCACCCAGTGGCCAGTGGCCAGAATGTTGGGGGAACGTCGTGGGCGGGCTTGCGTATGGTCGGCAAACAGACCAGCACTAAATTATTCCAGTTTTCAACTCTCTCTTCGGTCTCCATTTTGCACGGCCACAACCCAGCCAGAAACCAACCTGGAACACGGCGAATTGCGGCGGTTTATCGCGGAGCTTTGTGCGTGGGGTTGGGAAGAAGGCGATGCATTGCTTATATAGGGACACGATAGATGAGTTCCATTTGCGGCATAATCTTTTGGGAGGGGCCGGGGGGGAAAGGATGAGATGGGACGGCAGACTATGCATAACGGCGGCAATCACACAGAGAGAGAGAAACAAAGAAATGATGAGCCGATGACGGATCACCCGTTTGTTTGCCACAGATGATACCCAGCACGGGAGAGAAAAACACAGACAAGAAAACCCGCGAAGTGCTGGCGCTCTCGTTGGCCCCGAAAAAGAATGCGCCGACAGGTCTGCCGTTGCATCGGAGAGTGGGATGGAATTGTCACTCGCCAATTCCACTTGACGCTGCACAGATATCAGCGGCCGAAGCAGCTGGCTCGGTCCCACCCCAAGAGGGTAAATTGGTACACTTTCCACCTTTCGGTTACGACGGGGGTGCCATTGAATGGTTGACATGAAGGAGACGATGATAGACAGGGCCCAGGAAGGCCAGCCCGATTCTACTTTCTGATGACACTTCTGTCGCTGGCCAGGAACAGGGACCTGGGCCTGGGTGCGCGGTCTCTCTTATGTACAGTACAGTACAGTACAGTATATGTGAGGACGATTAACGCGGCCAGCGTCTAAAATCCGGCCACTGACCCAGGAGGGATCGTTGGTGAGGCAGCCAGCCGATATCTGGAGATTATCCACACAAGCGCAGCACACGAAGCGATCATGGAACAGGAAACGAAAACAAGCCTGTTCCCTGACCTGCACAAACAACACATACACATACACCACCCCTGGTCTTCAGCCGCCATTGGCGTCTCCCACAAGCAGCTGGCGACTCATAGAAAAGCAGAAATCAGTGGAGAAAAAAAAAAAGCCAGACGTGGCCGGCCCTCTGAGCGTCCGTTCATCGGGTGGTTTTCTTTTGTTGGCCTAGCCGCGGCCACTACGGGATCGTGAGAGAAAGAGAGGCAATCTTAAATAGTCGGCAACTGCTTGAGGGAGCGGTGCTAAAAAAAGGGTCGATCGAAAGAAAGCCGGCAAATTCCAACTCTGAACAGACGAGATCCTGCACTTTCTTCTTTGTTTGGTGTGGCTGTTTCGTCCGTCGGCCCACGCCCCCTCAAGCTTGGAGCCGGCACAGAAAGACAGACATGGGCCACGTATGTACGGTGCATCTACGGTGCATCTGCATCCAAGGCCAGACTGCTTGACACGGGGGATTTAGAGAATGTGTGTATGCGGTAACATGTACGTCGTACATGCACAAGCGTAATGAAGAAGACGGGGGGACCCTTTAATAAGAAAGAGACATCTCATCCCGTCAAAAGCACGCGTACGGTGTGTGTAAGTCCCTGTAAGGGCCGGTGCACAGTGAAAGGAGGCCTCTCTGCCTCTCTGCCTCTCTCCCTCTCCCTTCTTCCCCTCCTCCAAGCGAGCAAACATCCGAGACCCGGCAGTGTGGAAGTAGCACAGCTTCAGCATCCGCAAGCTGGCATGTTCTGGGTGTGTTTGTGCATATACAGTACTGACTGTATGCTGTCTGGAGTGTGCTAGCCAAGTAATGCACTTACATGTGTGCCTGTGGCATGTGTTTGCCGCATGTATCCACCCCAGGATCCCTCTCTCTCTCCCTCTCTCTCTCTCTCTCTCTCGCTTCTTTGTTGTTGGGGGAGGGCCCGTAAACGTGAACCAGCAAGGTCAAAACGTGCGGCCGGGGGCTCACCATTTCTCTTGCGCTGCCTCCTTCAACATTTCATCATCAATCATCGGCCACTTTTGCCGCCTCCGCTTCGCTGTGGGCGCAACGGTCTGCCCTGTTCGCATCATCTGGCCCGGCCAGACCAACTCTCAAGACCGAGAATGTTAACAACAACAACAACTGTAATAATCTAGATTGTGTGAGTCTGAGACCCTCTTCTCTTTTCCTGCCTTCCTTCCTGCTCTCTCTCTCGGTTTTGGTTGCACCCGCTCTATATGTTGTGTGTGGAATAGGGAAAGGAAAAAAACCCGTTCCCTCCCTTTTCAACACAAGAGAGAGAGAGAGAGAGACAGAGAGAGGATATCCTGGTCGTCCTTATATTATTATATATTCCGCGCCATTCCGTTCCCTTTTTTTCTTTCTTTTCTTCTCTTTATCCTCTTTCTTTTCCCTGTTCTTCAATATTTTGTCTCTCTACATCATCAATTGGCTTTTCTTTTCGGCTTGGATTTGCAGCCGTCTCATTTATTTATTTTCTCTTTTTTCTCCCGGTCGTTCAGTTGATTTCGCGGTGTCCCATACCTCTCCCCCCCCGTGCCGGTCTTGATTATATCTACCGTCTAATTTTATCGGCTCGAAAGCAACATCTGCTGTTTATATTCTTCTCCTTCTTCTCTGCTCTATCTGCTCCATATACATACACATCCATCGCCCAACCCGTTGTCGTACGCGCGCGCCATCAGCTGCACACCTCGCGTTATCCCCAACTAACACCAGAGAGATCGATCCGCGCGCGTCAAACACCTCTCCCCAGATCGAGTTCCTCAACAGCCCTTCCAGCCATGGCCTCTCCCAAGGAGACGACGCCCACCGACCCCGGCGAAGCCATTGTAAGTTGTGTGTTCCAGATCTCCAGATTGCAAAGCGCCGCGCGTGACATCTGTCAAAGTTGAGAGAGTCAGATTAAGCTTTTTTTATATTCTGTTTTTTTGATCCGTTGCCCCCATTATTATTATTTTTTGTTCTGCATGGAATGTGTTCCGTCTTCCGGTGGGCTTCTCGGCAATCCGGCACCCGGACTTACACCAAGGCCAAGAAAAAAAATGGCATCCACACACCCTACCAGGAAGGGAAACCCGGGGAGATTCAAGAGTCCTGGTCTTGTACCATCGTCTGTGTGTCTATCTGCATGTACAGTAGTGTATATGGGCTGTTTGAAACATACCTAAACCATTTATAATCATATCCATATACATCTTCATATCATCACATCCACTTCTTCATATCCGGATCACCAACCTGTTGATACAACATAACATACACTTGAATCTTACATCTTCCATCTTACCTATACTGACTCCTCTCTCTGTTCTAGTCGACCTCGCCACCACTCCTCCCCCTCTCCAAATCCGATGGCTTCTACCATGTCGACCTTGAGGATGCCTTCACCCCCGACCCGGGCACCGAGGACATGTTCCACTCCGACAACAACCACTTCGCCTACACCCCCGGCCACCTGTCCAAGCTGCTGAACCCGAAGAGCCATGCCGCCCTGTACGCCCTCGGAGGTCTCGCCGGCCTGGAGAAGGGCCTACAGACCAACCGCTCTGTCGGTCTCAGCGCTGACGAGAAGACCGTCGGTACCACCGTTGCCTTTGCCGATGCCGCCGCCGCCGGAGCCTCCCCCTTTGGATCTTATGGAGCCGTCGCCCCCAAGTCGTCTGCCGCGGTCGGCGCCAAGGGCAGGGCCGATGCTACCGCCGAGACTGACTACGACACCAGCGATGATGCCGAGAGCAGCGCCGCCGCCAAGAAGGACAAGAAGCACAAGAAGGACAAGAAGTCGAAGAAGCCCAAGGCCACCGTGACCGGTGCTACCCCCGCTATCCCGCCCATGGACGTCAAGCCCAACGACGACTTTGCCGACCGGAAACGCGTCTTCCGCGACAACCGCCTGCCGGACAAGAAGACCAAGTCGATCCTGGAGCTGGCGTGGATTGCCTACAACGACAAGGTGCTGATTCTGCTGACCATTGCCGCCGTGGTGTCGCTGGCCCTGGGCCTGTACGAAACCTTCGATCCCAACCGCGACCCCAAAGACCCCAGGGTCGAGTGGGTTGAGGGTGTGGCCATCATGGTTGCCATCTTTGTCGTGGTGCTGGTGTCAACCCTCAACGACTGGCAGATGGAACGCCAGTTCAACCGCCTGAACAAGAAGAACAATGACCGTTTCGTCAAGGTTATCCGCTCCGGCAAGTCGATGGAGATCTCCGTGTGGGACCTCATGGTTGGCGACGTCATGCATCTGTTTACCGGCGACCTGGTGCCCGTGGACGGCGTGTTTATCACTGGCCACGGCGTCAAGTGTGACGAGTCCTCCGCCACCGGCGAGTCCGACCTCCTACGCAAAGTCCCCGCCGACGAGGTGTTCGCCATTCTCGACAGCATTGTTCGCGAGGGCAAGCAGATTCCCGCCAAGGAGGTTGAAAAGCTGGACCCGTTCATCATCTCCGGATCCAAGGTCACCGAGGGTACCGGCACCTTCCTAGTCACCGCCGTCGGAGTCAACTCGTCGTACGGCCGCACCACCATGGCCCTGCGCACCGAACAGGGCGAGACCCCGCTGCAGCGCAAGCTGAGCATCCTGGCTAACTGGATCGCTAAGGTTGGCGGTGGTGCTGCGCTGCTGCTCTTCGTTGTGCTCTTCATCAAGTTCCTCGCCAAGCTGCCTAACAACCACCACACGGCGTCACAGAAGGGTCAGGAGTTCCTTGAGATCTTCATTGTTTCCGTCACTGTCGTCGTCGTCGCTGTGCCCGAAGGTCTGCCGCTGGCTGTGACGCTGGCGCTTGCTTTTGCCACCACGCGCATGATGAAGGACAACAACCTGGTGCGTGTGCTCAAGGCGTGCGAAACCATGGGAAACGCCACAACCATCTGCTCCGACAAGACCGGAACCCTCACCCAGAACAAGATGACTGTTGTGGCCACCACCTTGGGAAAGAGCATCAGCTTCGGCGGCAACGCGCCGAGCCTGGACGACGAAACCGAGAAGAAGCCCGCCGCCGGTGGCAAGGAAGCCAAGAAATCCATTCCTAACGTCGACGTTGCCGAGTTCACCAAGTCCCTGGCCAGCAGCACGAAACAGCTCCTGATCCAGTCGAACGCCGTCAACTCGACCGCATTTGAGGGCGACCAGGACGGCGAGAAGACCTTTATCGGATCCAAGACTGAAGTTGCCCTCTTGACCTTCACCCGCGACCACCTCGGTGCCGGCCCCGTGCAGGAAGAGCGCACTAATTCCAACGTGATCCAGGTCGTGCCGTTTGATTCCGCTGCCAAGTACATGGCCACCGTGGTCCAGCTGCCCAACGGCCACTACCGCGCCTTTGTCAAGGGAGCCTCGGAGATTCTGCTGGCGCGCTGCACCCAGGCGCTGAGCGACCCGGAGAGCGACGATCTGCCGACCACTGAAATCACCCCCGCCATGCGTGAGGAGCTTCTGGACACCATCAGCTCGTATGCCGGCCAGACTCTGCGCACCATCTGCTCGTCGTTCCGCGACTTTGAGTCGTGGCCGCCGGCGGGCGCCGAGTCGGACGAGAATCCCAAGATTGCCGACTTCACCAAGCTGCACGAAAACATGACTCTAGTCGCCATTTACGGTATCAAGGACCCGCTGCGCCCCAGCGTCATCGACGCCATCAAGGACTGCCAGCGCGCCGGTGTGGTGGTGCGCATGGTCACCGGGGACAACATCATGACGGGCCGGGCCATTGCGCGCGAGTGCGGCATCTACCACCCGGAATCCGGTGGCATTGCCATGGAAGGCCCCGTGTTCCGCAAGCTGTCGCCCGAGCAGTTGCGTGAGACGGTCAAGAAGCTCGAAGTGCTGGCCCGTTCTAGCCCCGAAGACAAGCGCATTCTCGTGAAGACTCTGAAGGAAGAAGGCGAGACGGTGGCTGTTACCGGCGACGGAACCAACGATGCGCCGGCACTCAAAATGGCCGATATCGGATTCTCGATGGGTATTGCCGGTACGGAGGTTGCAAAGGAGGCCTCGGCCATTATCCTGATGGACGATAACTTCAGGTGAGCTTTCGATGACAGTGCATGCATGCGACAGTCCGTTGATTTTCTAACTTCTCTTTTTCTTCACAGCTCGATTGTCAAGGGTATGATGTGGGGACGTGCAGTCAACGACTCGGTCAAGAAGTTCCTGCAGTTCCAGCTTACCGTCAACGTCACCGCGGTGATTCTCACGTTTGTCACGGCCGTGGCCAGCAGCGAACAAGAGTCGGTGTTGAACGCGGTGCAGCTTCTGTGGGTCAACCTGATCATGGACACGTTCGCGGCTCTGGCTCTGGCCACCGACCCGCCGACGCGGTCGGTGCTCGACCGCATGCCCGAGCGTAAGTCGGCGCCGCTGATCACGCTCCGCATGGCCAAGATGATCCTGGGCCAGGCCATCTGCCAGCTGGCGATTACTTTCTTGCTGCACTTTGGCGGCGAGAAGCTGATGGGCTACGACCTGACCGACGAATCGGACAAGATGCACCTGAGCACGCTGGTGTTCAACACGTTTGTGTGGCTGCAGATCTTCAACGAAGTCAACAACCGCCGGCTCGACAACAAGCTTAACGTGTTCGAGGCCATCCACCGCAACTACTTCTTTGTGGTGATGAACTTGATCATGGTCGGTGGCCAGGTGCTGATTATCTTCAAGGGCGGCCAGGCCTTCAAGATCACGCCGCTGACCGGCAAGGAATGGGGCCTGTCAATTGGTCTGGGTGCGATTTCGCTGCCGTGGGGCGCCGCAATCCGGCTGTTCCCCGACCGGTTGGTGGCCGAGACGCTTCCGTTCGCGGTCCGCCGCTGGTGGGCTCCCGAGACCATCACGGTGGCGGACGAGGAGGTGCAGCGCCGGCTGGATGAAGACGAGCAGTTCCAGGCTCCGCTGCGCACGCTCAGCACGCTGCGTGGCCGGCGTGTGGAGAGTCAGCTGCAGCGCCGGGGGCTGCGGGCGCGTATGCACGATGCCATGGACCGCATGAACGGCTCGCGGCAACGGTTGGTGCACGGAGGCGAGAAGGATGCTTGAGCCGGCTTTGCTCTGGAGACCTCTCTAGCCGTTTTGGGCCGTGGTGTCGGGGTGGGACCCGTGGTTTTTGGCTGCCAAAAATGACAGCAACATCGTGGGCCTGCGCATTAGTATGAGAAAGTCTCTCTCTCTCTCTCTCCTTTTTTTTTTTCTTTTGTCTCTTTTTTTTCTTTTTTTCTTTCTTTTTTTCTTCCTTACCGGTATTCGCACACGATTTTTTGATATCCCATTTGTTCATCACCAGTTCTGTCCCCTGGACTTTTTCTACTCACCACCCATGCACAATCGTCAATGCTGGGCTTTTCTCTTTTCGGAGACGCAGCTATTTCCCCCTTTTTTTTTCTTTTTTTTTTCTTCGTCTTTTTGCCTTGTTCAGTCCACAGACTCCGATCTCGGAGATTCTTCTCTCTGCTTTGTTGTTACGTCGTCTTATGTGGGCTTCGCTCGGCGTATTGTGGTTTGTCACTTTTGATAGAAGGTCGGTCGGGATTGGGCGGATAAGCTCTCGTCAAACAAACCCCGACCAATCTGCTCGGGCTGGGAAATGGGGACGTGGCCTGCATCGGTACTTGACCCTTGCGCAGGTGTTGGTTCTACGACAGTTCTGCAGTGAATGGGGGTCACTTTGGCTAGTTCTCGTCTTGTTTTCCCATGTTGCAAGCCCGATGTCAGCCGAGCAACAGATGCTAGGATCAGCTTGTTTGTGATTTTTTATAGACCATTAGCTTAATTTGTTGTTAGCTTTTCAGTTAGTTAGATGCAACCCAGATTTCTTATGTGTTGGAAAGACTTCAGAAGGGGACTTCCATGCAGTCAAGGGTGTGAATCCTTCTTCCAGGTGTGAATATGGCATGGAAGAATATTACCTTTTCAGGAGGGGAGGGCCCGATATAGGCGGCCGCGTTTACATTCGAACAGACCCCCCCCGTATTCTTAGGGATGTGTGACTTTATCTCCGACCCGTCGGCTTCTTTAGGGTCTCCAATCGTGCCTGGTCTTGCGAGAATGGATTTAGTCTAGCGGCCGCATCGGTTCATTTGTGCTGGTCGGATACCGGTGGCAAACGCGGATTGTGGCTTCGGTGGAACGCGAGAACGGATCGTCGAGGCCGAAGAATGGTTGTTTTCGATGGTTCCGAGATATAGGAAGGATCAGGAACATGGCCCAACTAAAAAATATGGCTGATCTGGGCCTGGGACCTGGTCTCCAGCGATGGGCGTTAATATCGGCAAGGCGTAAATGTTTGTTAGAGTAACAAGAGGCACCCACGCAGCCACGCCCTCGATAAATCGCAAGAGATGGGGAGGCCCCGAAATTTGCGTCTTACCTGCATGCATCCGTCCCGCCAGCCCGGGATGATTCTGCCTTTTCATTTTCTTGCCATCTGATTATCTTCCCTGGTATCTCTCTGCACGTCCCGACTCCGGAGAGGCGCCGAATTTGGAGACTCATGACTTCTGGCTGGTGGTCTAAAGATAGGAGTGTATAATCTGGGCGTCAAATATTGACTTGGGTGGTTCCTCTTTGCTATACTCAAATATGCGGAAATTTGGGGAGAAGTGAAGGTTGGCCGAGGCGCATGAGAAGAGGAAGAGATCGCGAGAAAGTCTTGTCCCGTTCTCTGGTGCTTGGTGTGACTGTGACTGAACTGGACGGGAAGAACGGGATCGGAAGAGGACGTAAGTTGTACACATTTCAGTCCACCTGTTAGAGCGAATGCTAACAGCTCGGTGTGTCCGCCTAACAGGACGACAAGTACACGGGGACGGATGCCAGTTCTGGGAAAGAGCACGAGTGCCTTGAAACAAAGACGCCGGTCTCTCCTTCTCTGTTCGTCAAACGAATGAGCAGGTATTCTTGTATCTATGCTAGACTCTTCTGGGTGCTCTGGCTCTTGCCGATGGAATGCAGCGAAGTCATCACGCACACATGCAGCCCGGGGAAGGAAGTCCCTGCGCTGCGGAGGGAAAGTGCGAAAAAGCGCAATGGCGCGACTACCTGGGACTGGAACTTATACACTTCCCCCCCATTGGACTTTTGGGACGGGTAAAGCTGGGATAGCAGGCGATGTTCCGGGGAAGGAAGGCCACCCCACCCTGCAATCCAAGCTCGTCTCTTGCCCATCGCGCCTTCCCAGGCACATTTGGCCCTGCCCACCGTTATTTGCTCGTCGTTCCTTCCCTCACATCGCTCCTCACTCCCCTTGTCGCAGTACTTTCGGCCTTTCCTTCGGCCTGGTTTCTCTCCTGTTCCAATGCTATAGCGTCCTAAAAGATACTTGCATTCTTGTCGGCTACAGCGACTAACTCCTGGTACCTGCACGCTATAACCGCTAGGTTGGCTCTTCTCTGGGCCCTTTTGGATGCTCTGAACTTGCTTTAGACGGCTTATCATTATCAGATCGTCTGCGTTCTCGATATTCTCGCTTCCTTTCTTTCTCCACGTTGAACGTTGATCCTCACATGCATCGTCGCATCTTTTTTGCTGTCTTTTCGCATCCTTCTCTTTTTCCTTGAAACCGCCATTCTTATTTTCTGCCCGCCTCTCATATTTACTCTTGCTGTTGGTCCTCCTCGCTTCCCATCACTGACTGCACTGTGTCTTGCCGGCCTTCTCAATAAGGATATGGATAATTGAGACCTTCTCCTCTTTTATCCCGGTTTGGTTTCGTCGATTGAATCCTCCTGCATCCCGCGCCGAATATACAAGTGGAAACTTCCGGAATGATGGCCCCTTCCGCTCCCGGCCCGGCCGGTGTCGCGGGCTCTGTTTCTGCCGGTGTCCCCGTCACACAAAACGCAGTCACGGCTGCGAATCATGGCGCGGTCCCGCCCGCTGCCGTTGCCGCTGCCACCGCCGCAACATCCACCGATCCCCCGCGCCCAGCCGCGCCAATTATGCGCCGCTCGCGGAACGGCTGTATTGACTGCCGCCGGTTGAAGGTCAAATGCGATGAGATTCGCCCGTCGTGCGGCACGTGCGCCCGCCGACGTCGCGTGTGCCAGGGGTACGCGAAGCCGCCGCCCGTGGCTGGCTCCGGGTCGGCGCCTTCGGCTCGTGGCCGCGCCGCCGCAGCTGCTGCGGCCAAGGCCAGCACTGCCAATAACAACCCCGTTGTCACCGCCGCCACTCCGGCGTCAGCTTCGGTACCGCCCGTATCACCAACGTTGAATACGCCTACATACCCCGCTACCGGCTCCGACCCAGTCACCATCCCCGTTGCAGGAACTACTACATCGAATCCCTCAGTATCCCCATCAGCTTCCATTCCACCACATACAAGCCAGGCCTCTCCGCCACTGTCAACCCTCCGCCGACAGTCCGCCTCGACAGCAAACTCAGACATGCCCAGCACCACCGCCACAGCCTCTCCCCGACGACGTAGCCGTGGCTCTACTGTCACAGCCTACTCCCCCGGATCTGTGACCACCTACGGCCCCAACGACCGCGTGTACGGCCGGAGTCCGTCGCCCATGGACGGCTTCGGGCTGCTTGCGCTGATCCCACCCGGTGTGGTGTCCCCGGGAGACGAGCGGAACATTGAGGTGTACTTCAACCGCCACCCGTCGGAGCTGCTGCTGGGAGACGAGTTCGTCAACGAAATGAACGCAAATGTGTTGCTGATTATGCAGCTGGATCCCATCACCATCGCTGATACTCTCTCGGCCATTGGATACTCGTATGTTGTCGACACTGAATCGACGCGTGGCCGGGGACGCGGCCGGTCATCGATCCCGCTGCCTTCGGTTGCGTCGTCGGTCATGGTGCTCAACCGCCGCGCGCGTATTCTGGCCAACCTTCGCCGGATGAAGCCGTCGAGCTTCTACTTCGAGTCGGCTCTGGCGCTGCTGCTGGGCTTGTGCGCTTTGGAGGTATGTAGCTATTTGGCATACCAAGGCTCCCATAAGCGTCCGTCTTTCTAACCCACTTGATTCGTTCTCTCTAGCTTGTGAGCCACGCTCAACCGTCCGACCAAGTCACCATTCCCAACGTGCTTTCGAACGTTTCCGCTGTTCTCGCCCACCATCTCGCGTCCGGAGGCTCGATATCCTCCGTCGGCCGCTACCTGCTCCGAGCTTTGGCGCGCCAGGATCTGGTTGTATCGCTTGTTTCAATGCGCCGATTACGCATTCCCAGCTTTGTGTGGTCTGATGCGGCAGAATTTCGACGCGCTGATCGCCTTCATGGATACACCACAACCCTGGTGCCTCTGATTGAAGAGCTGTGTGCCCTGGCTGAAGACATGCGCGACCACCTGCTCGGAATCTCAAATCCCCCCGCCACCTCAACCTCAACATCTCACCCCTCAGCTCACCCCTCTCATAATGCCGCAGGATCACCACTGCCATCTGCAGTCCTATCTCCGTACTCTAGTCACCTGCCATGCTATGTCGATCCTATGCTTGACGGGTCCTTCCATAACGATGATTCATGGATGGCCAGCGCCTCCGACGACGCGATTCCCGAGTTAGACCCGGACAGCTTCCACGCCGCCTCGGGCTTTCCCATGTCGAACGGGTCCGATTTGATGTTGCGTGCCGAATCTCTGCGACGTCGGATCAGCTCGTGGGAGCCTCCCGTGTCTGACGCCCAACCATTTCGCACTACGCGCAAATTCCGAGCACAAGCGGCTGCGTACCGATCCGGCGCTCTGCTGTACCTCCACCGTCTGATGCACCCGGCGCGCTTGAGTCCAACCCCCGCTGGTGCCCTGTCGGTGTCGTCTGGGGTGTCTACGTATAGTCAGTCAACCGGAACCCCTGACGCTGATACACCGACTGGCGCGGGGTCCAAATCCACCACAGCCTACGATGGGTCTGCACCTGCTCCCATGAATCTGGGGTTGGCACTATCCACTACAGGTCCGATCGCCACGTCTGCAGCCGCAGCAGATGCACTTCTATCCACCGACGCAGCCAGCTCCGGATACTTCTTCACAGGGCCGCTCCACGGAGGCGCCGGTGCCGCAGCGCCCGCCGACCCGTGGCCCCCAGCCGTGATCGACGCCAACGGCGACGCCGAAGCACTGCAAAAGGCACACGACATTCTCCTGTACGTCGGCGGCCTACCCGGCCCCGAGACCAAGCTGCTGTTGTGGCCGGTGTTCCTGGCGGCGTGCGAGCTCAAGACTGAAGACGACCGCGCGGCAGTGTCGGAGATCTTCGACCGGATTGTGGACCATCGGCACACTGTCACGGTGGAGCGCACCCGCGCGTTTGTGGAGGAGCGGGTGTGGCGGGCGCGGGACGAGGGCCGGGAGTGGAACTGGATGGTCATTGCGCAGCAGTACCCGGGCGAGTGTCTGCCAATTTAGGGGGGTTTTGTGTCTGCACGCGGAGTTGGTTGGGCTTTTTACTTCTTTTCTTTGGGGGAGGACATGTTTAATGAGAGTGGGTGGCAGATAGGAAACATGGGGTTTGGCTGTGGTATCCGGTGTCTCCTTTTCAAGTGAGAGGGAGATGGACGGGTTTGGTGATGATGATAGATGTCTTGTTTTCTTTTTTTACTGCAATGTTTTGGCTTGGGCATCCTCCTTTAGGTACTTATTCTTGGAGTCTGTGTTCTTCCTCTGTTCATTCATCCAACATGTATCCTCCACATATATGATGTCGATAGCACATCGGCATATACAACTTCTTTCACGGGCTACACCTGGCTTCGACTTATGACACACTTTTGCATCTATTCAGACCTAAGCGTTCTTTGAAAAGGACCTGTATTTTCATATACCACGAATGTGGCCTACCTAAGGGGCTTGCTTTTCTGCATACGCAGCCCTCCACCGTCGCTATATGCTATATCATGTCATGCTGAACTAAGTACTCATTTTATCAACACACGCATAGAGTCGTTTATCTCGTTTACCTGACTTGAAACTCGTCAATCACACTGATGGGCTTTGAGTACACCAACGTGGATGTGTACTCGTACGGGAGGTCGAACGCCTTCGGGCCGCCGACTTCGAGGCCGCGTTTCGAGGTCCAGACCGGGTGGGGCGCCATGGCCAGCACGATGACTTTGATGCCGTATCTATAGATAGAGTGGGTTCAGAGTTAAAGTGTATTCGAGTGGGTGGGTGAAGGGGGAAGAGAGCGGATAGAGGGTAGTTGAGGGGGTTAACGAACCTATATTCTTGGACGCCGATGTTCTCGCCGGTTGAGGCATCGAGAACAGAGATGAGATCGGGCACGGTAGCGAGGATCTAAACCAAAGCATGTTAGCAGGTGGTTTCGGCAGGAAACATCGGAGGGAAAAGAAAACTCACCGCCTCGGCCCCATCGGCCTTCTTTCCGATAACCGCCATATTCTCATTCATAAACGGCATGCGAACCTCCACAAGCTCGGAGGCCAGCCCCGTCCCATCGGGCCGATCGCCGGCCATCTCCACCTCGTCGGCCCGCAGCTGCTCGATGATCACCTCGCCCAGAGAATGCCCGGACGGCGTGATGCGTGTCTGCACGGTGCGGATCTTGCCGGTGAAGACGCGGCGCGCGGACTGCGGGCCGCCGCACGCGTCGATGATCGCGGAGGTCACGGTGGAGATGGACGACTCGAGCTGGGCGCGGCGCACGGCGCGGCCGATGCGCCAGGCGAGTGAGAATGTGTTGGGGATGCCGTAGTCGCGCATCTCGACGCCGGTTAGGGGGATTCCGGCGGCGCCGGCGGCGAAGCTGTGAACAGATCACCGTCAGTATTGGCCTTGGAGAGAGAGAGAGAGAGAAGAAGGAAGGAGAAGGAAGGGGAGAGGGAAATAGAAAGAAAAAGAAAAAGAAAAGCCTTACCCAAACTCGGCACACGCGTCCCGGATGGCGATTCCGGCCGCCGTCTCATCGGTCTGACCGGCGGGAATGGAGATGTGGCGGCCATCGCCGGAGGCCATCATCACGGGCAGGAGTTCGTTGACGGTTTTGGCGTGCACGAAACGAGATACCATTTCAAATTTGGGGTAGGCACGGCCTGTGTGAAGAGTTTGATACCGTTAGCATTTTGCCCGTAGAATATTAGAGGCGCATAGAGAGACAGCGTACCCATCAAGTCACCGTCAATGACCGGCAGATCCGAGAACCGCTTGATTCCCTGCACCAACGTTCCAATACCGTTGAAGCCGCCAATCTCCGACGGTAGGAGATGCGTGAACGGCGCATACCCAAACTCCTCGGCCAGCTTCTCAACCGCGTCGTTGACCGCATCACTGGCCAGACGCTCCAGACCAACAGCCGGAGTGCCGATGCCGGCGACCGGCGGCAGCGAGTCGTCGTCTTTCAGGTCGTCGACGTGGGTAATCCGGAGGACCTCGCCCTCGCGCAGCAGCTGCAGCAGGCTGAGGTACGCCGCGTACGGCGTGCCGCCGCCGCCGCAGCCGAGGATGTAGCAGCCGATCTCGATGAACTTGAGGTCGGTGGCCGACACGATCCACTCGCGCTTGCTGGAGATTGTCGGCCGGTACGCCGCGAGGTCGGCCACCGGGGCGTCGACGTCCGGGTGCAGCACGAAGCCGGACGCCGGGGCCGTGGTGCTGTCATCGGCGTCTTTGGCGTCGGGCACGTCGATAGCCGAGTCGTTGTCGACGGCGGCACCCTCGTGGACGAGGGCTTCCGGGCCGGCGGCGCCCGGGGAGGCGAGCATCGCGGCGTACACGCGGGCGTGGTCGGCGGCCAGCGCCACCTCGACGCGCACCATCCGCTTGTGGTCCATGTACGGCACCCACTCGATCTCCTCGGTCAGCACGACGAAGTTGCCGTCGTCGACACCGCCCTTGGCCACCGCGTCCGCCACCGCAACGGCCCGCACCTTGGCCACGCCGCCCTCGACATCGGCCGCGTCGATGAACTCCTCGGCCTTGCCGGAGATGTTGGCCAGCGCCGCACCAATGGCGTTGGCCACGTCGGAGTGCTCAGCCCGGAGGATGCGGTTCACGCCGCGCAGCGACGTCGGGCACAGAATGGCGCCGCCGCCGACGAGGACTACTGTGCAGTCTTCCGGCGACAGCTTGATCCGGTCGACGAGGCTCTCGAGCATGTGCTGCATGCGCTCGCCGGCGCTGGCTACGACGGCCGGCGAGAGCTGCGACTTGGCGAGGGCGGCGTTGCCAACGCCCATGTCCTTCTCCGCGGCCGCCACGGCAATGTCGGTGGCGGTAGTCACGCGACCTCCAAAGCACAACGCCTTGGTGGTCAGCTCGTGGCCAACGGACTTGGGGCCGACAGTCGTCCGGACCGTCTCGGAGGATGCGTCGTCAACACTGACAATAGAGCCACCACCAAGACCGATGCTCTCGACCGACGGCATATCAAGGTTGATCTTGACGCCCGCCAAATCGGTATAGGTCTTGCTGAGGCGGGGGTATCCGTTGGGGAGCAGGGCACCAACATCGGATGTTGTGCCACCAATATCAATGACCACACAGCCACGCCGAGCGGAAGCCGAGTCGGGGTCGGCGGTGGCCGCGTCGCCCATGTGCAGGTCTTCCCGGGACAAGAAGGCGGCGCCACGCATGGAATTCGTAGCACCCGACGAGAAGATGCGGATAGGGAAGTTGATAGCTTCGGAGAACGGCAGCAAGTGGCCGCTGTTGGAGGTCAGGTACAGCGGGCACCGCAGGCCGGCGCGGCGCATGGCGCGGAAGAACGAGTACACGGTGCGGCGGGCGAACCGGAGAATGGCGGCGTTGAGGATCGACGCGTTCTCGCGGGCAATGATTCCCGGGCCGGCCACCGTGTGCGACAGGACCACGTCGACCGTCCGGGCAAACACAGCATCCAGCAGCGTCAGCTCGTCCAGCAGGATATCGCGCAGCTGGGCCTCTTGGTGGAACTCGCGGTCCATCGGCGAGCTCATGCCGACCACCACGACGGTGCGCAGGCGGCGGGCGTAGATGCTGCGGGCCTGCTCGCGGATGGCCTGCTCGTCGAGCGGGGCCACCAGGCGGCCGTCGATGTTGACGCCGCCCGGCACGATGGCCGAGTAGCCCTCGATGATGCGGCGCAGGTCGAGCGGCCAGTCGGCGAACGGCAGCACGCCGGACACGAAGCCGAACGAGCCGATGCGCAGCACGGCCACGCGGGCCAGCAGGGTCGCATTCCGCTGCACAATCGCGTTGATGAAGTGCGTGGTGCCGATGGCCAGCGCCGCAATCGACGCCGGGTCGGGCCGCTGCGGCTCGGGGCCGGTGCCGGCGACCGGCTTCTGCAGGAGCGTTGCCAGCGAGGCCTCGACGCCCTCGGTGACTTCGGCGGTGGTTTGCGCCTTGTGTGACGACAGCACGGCCGATGTGCCGGTCTTGGAGATGTCGAGAAGCACCGAGTCGGTGTTGGTTCCTAGAGAGCTGTTAGAAAGACAAACGCAGGGGGGAAGAGAGCGGTGCTTTGCGTACCGCCAACGTCGACACCAACAACAAGAGTGCCGGCCATGTTGAATAGATAGAACAATAAAGAGCGTATCGAGGCACAGATTCAGTGTAGAGAAGAGAAAAAAGAATCAAAGGGAAAAAGACCAAAGAGGGAGATAGAAGGAAAGCCGGCCGCGAAGGAAGACCCAGGGTCGAAGCGATGAAGGGGTTCGGGTTCGGGTTAGACCTAGGGTTAGGGTTGGATTCCGAAGGTGGGGGAGGTTGAGCCGTTGTTAACTCCGTGCTTGTGAGGGAATGAATCTGAAAAATGCACGAGAGAGAGATTGATAAGAAGCGAAAGGTAAGGAATGAGGATGAAGAGAAGCTTTTTACACTCGATTTCCCCCGTTCTTCTGCGGCCGTTGGTAAGATGCCGCTTCTAAATCTACCGGCTCCGTCACAAATCGGATTCCAGTGCGACAAAACGAAGGATTACACGCAAAACCCCGTCAAGGATAGCCAAGCACACAAAAGAACATTGGTGAAGCTATCATAGAGACCACTTGGATGCCTCGTTTATTTTGGGGGGGGGCCTTGGACCGAGGGGATCCAGGAGATCCAGAAGCCATACTCCGTAGCAACAGGAAGCATTCTACGCGGAAGAGACGCTGTAGCTGTTGAGCAAGGCCGAAGCCGCCAATCGGCGAATCGCTTATCGCGGACTCACACACTCTTCCGATGCTCCGTGTGGAGCTGAAGAGAGTAATGCGGCAGAAGCAACTGGCTATCTTGCTTATTTGTTTCCCTCCGGTCCCTCTGGCCAGAACTGTCTCTACCGATAGATAGTAAGTCAGGACCGCCTCCGCGCGAAGGCCGGGCCGGGCTAAAAAAATAAAAATAAAAATAAAAAAATAACGAAAAAATAGCACAGATAAATAGAAAGAGTAATGGCAATAAATAGATTTTTAAGCTATCTTAGCGCTCCCTGACTTTCGAGTTTAGGGTTCCCGTGGCTATCTTGGACAAAAAGCAGACAAGAAGAACAAGGGAAATGCTGGGAATCAAATGCCACGATTGGCTAGGGCCGGGGGTTGTGGAAAGGGAAGAGAACATGGAGGGTTACAGGGCATATGTGGGCTCGTCTTATACGTCGTTGCACCATACGTTTCTTAGACGGATGCATGGTACAATATGGTAGACAACCTAGCATGATCCAGGCGAATTTGGGGGGAAGCCCAAGTTGGGCGTGTAAGTGCATACGGTGGCACTGTGATATTGTGGCATAATGCAGTGGTTGGGGTGACTGGCAATGCAATAAACAGCACCCGAGGACTCTTAAGACGAGGCTTGCGTGGTTACATGGACTTGACTGCAAAGGATGCGTTTGGGAGGTCTCTTCCGGGCTGCGATGCTACCAAACGAGGATGTGATATCAGGTGCAACAGCACACGCCATGTTGCCTCCAACCATCATCCAGGTTAAACTGTAAATCCCATCATGACTTTTTTTTCGTCAAAAAAGAGGACATGTCCCCCATTTGATGTGTTCTCCTGGTTGTAGCGGGCGTGTTGGAAAAAAGAAAGAAAAAGAAAAAACAGAAAAAGAGGGAAAACGCTCAGACCGTCTGACAGCCCGATCCTTGGAGTTCGGCCGGCCTTTGGCTTTCCTGCAAGGCCACACTGCGCGCGCGGGTTCTCGCAACCAGCCGAGTTAACCTATCTTGTGGTCCTAAACACGCCGGTATATTCTTCTTCTTCCAGTCGCCTTCGAAAAAGTAGCCTTGAGGGGAGCCGGCCAGGCACACGCCAAACGAATTCCACAGCCACGCCTTCAAAGTTCGTCCCCCTCCCCCCAAGACCGGCTATCTGGCCCTTGGGTACTTTCCAGTGTTATACTGGCAGGCCTCGGAGTCCTTTATTTTAGACTATCAGTCGATTCGTTTGTTGGTGGGCGGACGGGCGAAAATCAAAGGCTGGTCGGGATGCCCTGGTCGCTGATCGGGTACAGAAGGTTAAACCGCCTTGCCAATATCATGCTGCGCGTGTGTGTGTCTCTGTTTCTCTCTCTACTGTATGGCGTGAACTTGGTGAATTTTTTCTTACAAGTAGTGACTCCATGCATTGGTGATTTTTATTTTTTATTTTGTATTTATTTTTTCGCGGGGGATATCGCCGTGCTAAACCCTGTAGCTTGGATCAAAGCCAGCGATAGCTTCGAGGAACACCTCTTAGTGGGTGACTGCAAGACGAACACCACCATCTTCCCGCGCACGAGAACTTACTTTCCTCTCTTAACCTTCTTCTTGACAGGGCTGGGTTATACACTATCATCGTCGTGGGCTGTGATACTGCATCTCCCTCCCTCGGTCTCTCTCTTCCCCGTCTCTCCATCCTATCTCCATCTCCAACATATCTCTCTCTCTCCCTCTCTCCCTCTCTCTCTCTTTCTTTTGCCGTCTCTACCCTTCCGCTTCTCAGGGTCTGGATCCCTCCCCACACCTGTTCAATCTTGCCCAGCCCACTCTTTTGGCCCGTTCTCTGTTTCCTATCTTTGGTCTCTCTCGCCGTCGTGGGCTCTTGACAGCTCTGCTACGACGTTCGTCTCTCTTTGACCCTCTTTCCCACGTTGTCTGCCGGACCCTCCCAGAAGTCCAAGATAACCTTCCCCCCCCTTTTTCCGCAAGAATATCCGTTGATATCCTCGTCTCCCTTGGTCCCATCCCCACGGATCCGGAAACACACCTTGACCACGAGACAAAGCCAGTCCCAGACGTCAGGACGATAGCACCGTTCTCGGCCTTTCTTCTCTATCTCCCTGTCCACCACCACCCCACGGACAACCTACGACGTGATTACCTTTGCCTTCACCGGCATTCGACCCCCGTGCTTCTTCACCCTGTCCTGTCCGACCCTATCTGGGCCCGACCTGTAGCTTGCCTGTGATTGTGGCTATCCCGTATCCGTAATCTGCACTCTGCCAGTCTCCGCCCCCCCCCGGCTGTTGGTCCCGTCCTTGCCGTACCATCCCGCAACCAACCAATCCTTTTCTCTGCAGTCACCCTTACATACATCCCACCCTACATTGACATTTGCTGTCTGTGCATCTGCCTCTGTGGGTGTCCCCGTCTTGCATCTCTTCACCTCCTCTGTCGTGCTTGTGGTGGCCTTCCTTGTTCCCTCTCTCGTCTCTGTTTGGCCTGGCCCCCTCTTATCTTCCATTACCACCCTTGTCCTACCAGGTCTCCATACTTTGCCAGCTCTCTTTCTGTCTCTCTCCCTCACACCAGCAGCTTAGTTGCATGTACTGTTCATGGATAGATAGGCATTGTTGCGTGGGTTGGACCTCATTCTCGCCCAAGATTGGTCATCTCCACTACCATCCAGCTGCCACCACCCGTTCTCTGCACATCAGCTCCCGAGATAATATATAACCCACCAGCCTTCGTGCCTTTTTCCAACCTCACATCACCTCTTCTTTTTCTCTTTTCCCTCTCCGCCTCTGTCACCATCCATCTCTTGGTCCCTCCTCCTCCCTTTCCCTTTTCCCTCCCTCTTCTCTTCTTCCTCTCCTAGCCATCCTTCACTAAAATCAAGCTACTTTCCTTTCCCTCTGTA
The DNA here is from genome assembly GCA_001510565.1 of Knoxdaviesia proteae. Taxonomy (NCBI): domain Eukaryota; kingdom Fungi; phylum Ascomycota; class Sordariomycetes; order Microascales; family Gondwanamycetaceae; genus Knoxdaviesia; species Knoxdaviesia proteae. Next base: position 1,209,081 of record LNGL01000001.1, on the reverse strand, counting down.
ACTGATTTTATCCCCCCCGGACCGGCCAAACAACAACACCAACCATGGGCGTTCTCGATGTCCTCCGAGTCAAGGGTGACCAGGTGCACCACTATGAGAGTCACCGATGGATCAACCCGGATATCGCGCCGATGCCTCCCAGCCGTCGGACTTGGGGATACTGGTCGTACATCGGATGGGGTAGCATTGCCAAGTGAGCTTGTTGTTCCTGTCTTTTGGTGGTGACCTTGGCCTGTTTCGTGGCTTTTGTCCTTTTTACGTGTACTAACAGCCTTCGGCGTACAGCATCTGTATCTCCGTTTGGGCCGGTGCCGGCTCGACCATCTCGCTCGGCCTCACCATCCCCCACATGATTGGTCTCATGATCGTTGCCCGTCTGTTGATTGTCATGTTCGTTCTTCTCAACGGCTGGATGGGTGGTGAGTGGCACATTGGTTTCTCGGTTGCCCAAAGGTATGTGCTTAGCCACCCTTTCTTTTTCCACGCGTCCTCCTCAGCCGGTTCTGACCCGTAAACCCTCAACTATCTTCCCACAGAATGGTCCTCGGTATGCACGGTTCGTACGTCGGTCAGGCCATGCGTATCATGCTGTCGATCGTGTGGTACGGCTCGCAAGCCTGGCTGGGCGGACTCTGCGTGTCGTGCCTGCTCAGCTCACTGAGCTACAGCTACCTGCACATGGAGAACACCCTGCCGCTGAGCGCCCACATGGAGACCCGCGACCTGGTCGGCTTCACTGTCTTCCACATCATCTCGCTGCCGTTCCTGTTCATCCGCCCCGAGCGGTCGCGCGTGTACGTCATCGCCATCAACATCGTCGTGTTCATCTGCATGGTTGCCATGGCCGCGTGGGCCGGCGCCAAGGGTGGCACCGGCCCGCTGTTCGTGGCTGGAGCCAAGTACCCCGGCGCCCTGTCGACCGGCTGGGCCTGGGTGTACGGTATCATCTCGTCGTTGGGTGCCATCTCCGCCGGCATCATCAACCAGAGCGATTTCACCCGTTTCGCCACCAAGCAGGGCCAGCAGGTCCCCGGTATGGTGTTCTCGCTGCTCGGCCTTGGCATGGTTGTCCCGATCATCGCCCTCGTTGCCGCCTCGGCCTCGCTGAACATCTGGAACATGGAGACCCCCTTCTGGACCCCGCTGCAGTTCATCAACCAGTGGCTCCTGGACGACTACTCCGCCGGCCCGCGTGCCGCTGCCTTCTTCTGCAGCCTGTGCTTCATCCTCGGCCAGATCGCCGAGAACATCCTGGGTAACGGCTACGCCGCCGGTATGGATCTCGCGGGTGTGTTCCCCAAGTGGATCAACATCACCCGCGGCTCGATCATCTGCGCGCTGCTCTCGTGGGTGGTCATGCCGTGGGAGTTCTACAACACCGCCAGCACCTTCGTGGCCGTCGCCGCGTCGTTCTCGGTGTTCCTGGGCCCGCTGACCGGCGTGATGATCACCGACTACTTCATCATCCGCCGCCAGAAGGTGCAGATCAGCCAGCTGTACACCGGCTCGCCCGACGGCTCGTACTGGTACTTCTACGGCTTCAACCTGCGAGGCTTTGCTGCCTGGTTCATCGGCTTCGCCCCCGCCCTGCCCGGCATGGTTGCCAACGTCAACGCCTCGGTCACCGTTAACCAGGGCATCTTCGACTACTACCTCGGCAACTACCTGTTTGGCTTCGCCATCTCGTCTGTGCTGTACTACGGCTTCTGCTTCTTCTGGCCGCCCAAGGGCGCTGGCGAGCAGGATGACCTCGATATCTACGGCACTTTCACCGAGGCTGATGCTCTCCGCAAGGGCATGACGCCGTTCGATGGCAAGAGCTCCTCCGTGATTGAGGGCGTTGGCAGCGAGAACGAGCCAGTGGAGATTGGCGAGAAGACCCCCGAGGTGATTTCTAAGAATGTTTAGACGTCTTGCTTCGCAGTTCGTCTAATACCGGCTTCTTTCCCTTCTGTTTCTTTTCGGATCTCCCTTCACTGGGACATCTGATTTTTCTTTTTCTTTCTTGTATCTGTTTAGTGTGTTGTGCTATAATGGAGGTCTGCTTCTAATTTTTCAAAAAACGTGTGAATACCGCTTTTAGGAGTGTGTATGCGTGAAAATGAGTATGAGCCCGAGTGAATGATATCCCCAGAGAAGAAAGAGAGTGAGTGCTATTGACAGACAAGCTTTAGTGGTGGATCATACAGAAGAGAGTCATTTAGTGTACCACTTCCCTATTCAATTCCACCAGAATAATACCTTTATCAAATTCGGCATCTACATGTGTGACTAATGTGTGTAGCAGCCACGCCATTGAAATCATGGCGATAATTCCTTGGGCTTAGGGTTCGTGTAAGGGGTTGCCTCGGCAATTTCATATCCGAACCGAACGACATTTACGGCGGTGGACCCGACGGATCAATCGGGACGCGAGAAGAAGGCTCGTATCATCTCAAGTTTCTCTGGGATGTACTCATTGCCTGAAGAAGCACTGGAGACTTTCACCGAAACACCGTCTACTCTTTACAGCCGCTTCATGCTTGACATGAGACAGTGTCAAGGATGCACCACTCGTGCCCACTCTAGCACAGCGTGATTGAATAGTCTTCCTCAATATGGGTAAGTAGTTATAGTATCTGTGCTCATACTTTGGCAAGCGAGAATAACCTCCCCGACCCTGGCCTCCCACATTAAACATCCAAAGTGGTAAAAACCAACGCCGATTCTCCAAGGCAACAACGCGACGAAGCCCAGGACCAGTATCTGATATAGCATTGGGCGCGTCAACCGGGATCTGTGGAAAAGGAAAGTAGTTAGCTAGACACACTCCATTTAAGTCAAGTGAGACAACCCGGTGATTTGAACGGAGCTTACAATCAAGATGCTGTAGACACAATTCCTCTACCGGAAGCCCCCCCGGAAGCTGGCAGTCTTGTCATCTGTGAGCTGTTCGAGAGCGGTCAGGCAATAGCAGCCGGGCCGTGATCTCTTCCCATTTCCTTTTCGGAGCTCGCCGACGTCTTTTATGGGCTCCGTGTTCTGTCCCGTCGTAAGGCTTCGATTCTTCTTTTGAGGACCTGAGATAGCTTCACTAACTGTCTCGGTGTAAGTCTCAACTCTAGATGCGTGAGACTATATAGGATCTTTACAGCTCTTTGGGGCAACGAAGTAAAGTTCTGGATGGAGTCTTGAATATCAAGACCACCCAAAGGGGCACTCTGGGTGAACTTTACGGGTGTACAAGAGAACTTAGCATTGCGTCAAGCCGAAGTTCCAAGGACGATATATTCAGTAATTGCTTCTAGAAATGTCGAAGAAAGTATATAGGAGACAGGGAGAAATATTGAGGGGAGAAGAAGACTGGCTGGGAGCTTATAAGAAAAATTTAGGAGGGCAGGTGAAGAGCCAGAAAGAGCAAACAGTGAATAGTGAATCTCAATCTCTTCCTTATTCGTAAACATTTCATGATTCATGATGAGCCTAGAAGGGAGTCATGGGCTCTCCTTACCTGGTTTAGTAGCTACTTAGGAAGCAATAGCTTCAAGGTGGGAGGGAATTGAAGGCATCTATCTTATGAATCAGCAGATAAGAATGATGAGGTGAGAGATCTTGATTTCCTTACAGAATAGAGTCTTGATGATGTGGTGTTGGTCTTAGGGTCTGGGGGTTGACATTAGGGTTTGGATCGTCGGAGACCCAAGCCTCGGTGGGGAGAAGCCAAGAGGAAAGAAGTCTTCAACTGTTCTGTGTCTCCTGCATACTACCTGGGCTACTTAGTAGAATCATCTCCGTACCCAGTTCTACCCGGGGACTGGATCCTCTTCAGGTCTGTAAATAAGTGCAGCATGTTGACATACCAGCGAGTCACGGCCCCGAAGGAACGGGGACGCGAGAGCGAAGGCTGTGTTGAAGGTCTCTGTACACACAGTCGACAGGATCTGACCTCGAAACCTGCTAGCTCTTCCATTCACGGAAGCTATCAACAGTGTCTCATAATGACTGGTGTTGGACGGCCTGAACGGGCGCTGGAAGAGAGATACTGATGAGGATTCTGGCCATTGGACTGTGAGGCCAGCGTACGAAATTATGGAACCAGAAATCACCAGATACCAGCTGAAGCCACCCTCATGATCTAGAAGTGGGATCATTCCCATGCGTATATGTGCGGGGATGGGTCTGAGAGAGTGATATTTTGGGTTGTTTGGAGATGGAGGCATAAGACAGCCAATTCCATGGTAATCACGGACCTAATTTGGACTACACAGGCTATCAGAACCGGGATACAGGCCTGGATTAGAATAGAACCAGACGAATGCCGGACCTAGATGGTGGATCCGCGGCGAGTGATATATTTCGCACTTACTTTCTACCACGTTGCTGGTGTACCGCAGCTTAAATGCCAATACTTCGGTTGAGGGGGGCGAACTACTACTGATAGCATAGATAAGCCTTTTCTGTGCGAGGGTGTGTGTGCGATATAGGCCGAAGACGAACTTCATGGGACCACATGGCCCCTATGTCCGTGATCATCCCGGACGGGCAGCGAACCCCTCCACCGCGACATAAGCCAGGCTCTGAGACCGCCGTCGGGGGAGGAGGAAACCTGGGAACAGGCTCTGAAGCGAGGCTATCTCGGACATGTTGAAGATGCCATTATGGACAGACATACAGTACCCCAAACTCGTCATGCGAAGAAATGCCCCGGACGCACAAATGGGGGGCGCCCATGCCAGTGGGTAACGCCGTGCAGATGTCTATCTGCTATGGCAAGCCGATGAGAACCGAAGCGTCAACGTTGTCGGCCCTCCGCACCGGAGCACTGGGATTTGAGATTCTCGAGTAGATCTGGAACTTTTGCCTGTGCCCGTTCTCCGGGAACGAGAGCTGGGGACTCAACGGGGGCAAAAGAGGACAAGATAGTGGATTCGGAGCTATCTAATACTGAAACCTGCTTGGAATCTCGTCCGGCCGGTGCTGACAGCTTGTCTTCTTCCATTTCCCTATCTGCTGATTGAGATACTAGAGTACGAGTAGTGGTTCCGGCCCATTGGGTTACATCGGGGTTCTCTTACTCCCTCGTTCGGCCTCTCTCACTTTGTGTCTCCGCTCTGTCGTTCTCTGGTGATCCTGCGACTCTACCTACCGTGATGTGACTTCACGTGAGCCTGCAGCTGTCTTCCCTTCTCGTGCCTGTCGAATCCCGCCTAGAACCTCGGGAGAAGCTATCTGCTTTGGGGGGTGTTACTCCGGCCTTCGCTCGGCTATCAAGCTTGTTCATCAATCTCTACGCGTACTCTCTACGTCTGCGTTGCATTCTGCCCTTCTCCCAACACTCATCTCCTCCCCCCAGATTGTGCAGCAGCAGCTTAACCTGCATCCGACACACTACAGCTGCCCACATCTTGTCTACAGTAACCTCGAGATATCTTGTAAATCACGTCTTTACGAACCAGACGTGGCTATCTCTAGCAACGCGAGCGCCGCATCCGAGATCATCATGACTGCGCAATCAAACACGCTGTTCGTCAACGGCCTAGTGCTGGCCAAGGCTGGCACCGGGCTGACCGCCGAGCCGACCTTCGCCGGCTCGATGCTGGTCAGCAACGGCGTGATCACCGCCATCGGCTCGCGCCACGACATCGAAGCCACCCACGCCCTCCCCGCAGAGTCGACAACCGTGGTCGACCTGCAGCGCAAAACCCTGCTCCCGGGCTTCGTCGACGGCCACGTGCATCTGCTCCTGCTCGGCCAGTCGCTCCGCAAGCTGGGCCTGGAGGCCTGCAAGTCGACCGCCGACATCCGCGCCGCTGTCCGCGAGTACGCCGCGGCCAACCCGGATGTCCCGCGCATTCTGTGCAAGAACTGGATGCACTCGATGACTCCCGAGGGCGCCAAGGCCTCGTTGCTGGACGATATCGACCCGCGGCCAATCTACATTGATAGCAAGGACTTGCACTCGACATGGTGCAACACGAGCGCCCTGAACGAGATGCTGGTCGCGGATATGCCGGACCCGGCCGGTGGACAGATCCACCGAGACGAGAACGGAGTGCCGGATGGCGTGTTGTCAGAAGGCGCTGTGTTGACGATTGTGTGGCCGTTCCTCGCGACCATCTCAACCTCTGAGGACCGTCAGAACAGCATCCTCGCAGCTGTTGAGACATACAACTCGTGTGGATATACTGGTTTGGTAGAGATGGCCATGGATGGGCCGGCGTGGGAGTCTGTCGTGGCGCTGAAGAAGTCGCATCCAGACCTCCCGATGCGGATCGCCGCGTACTGGCTCATCAAGCCGTCGAACGACGCTGCAGGCCGTATGCAGCAGCTGCAGCGCGCTATCGAGCTGAACCAGATCTACAACGCCAGCACATCGCCGGATCTGCGGATTGCGGGTATCAAGATTGTGTGTGACGGGATCGTGGACGGCTGCACCGCCTTCCTTTCCGAGCCGTACGCCGATGTAAACTCTCCGCCGCCGTTGTGGTCGCGCGAGGACCTTGCGCCGATTGTCGCCGGTGCCGACGCCGCCGGTCTGCAGATCGCCCTGCATGCCATCGGTGATGCAGCGATCACCATGGCGGTGGACATGCTCGAGCAGCACGCCCGGCCAGGCCGTCGCCACCGCATTGAGCATCTCGAGCTTGCATCACCCGCCGACGCCCGCCGCCTTGGAGAGCTCGGCCTCACCGCATCCATCCAGCCCGTGCACGCCGACCCAGCGATTCTGCGCGCCTGGCCGCGACTCCTCGGCGAGCACCGATGCGGGCGCGCCTTCGCATACCGCGAGTTCGCCGACGGCGGCGCACGCCTAGCCCTGGGCAGCGACAGCCCCACGGCACCATGGCACCCGTTGCGCAACATCTACGTGGCCACCACGCGCCGATCGGCGCGCGAGCCCGGGAGCGTGGAGACGGTCAACCTGAAGTTCCGGCTGGGCCTGTGCGAGAGTATCGTGGCGGCATCAGAGGGCGCGGCGGCGAGTGTGTTTGCGGATGCGCAGGTGGGCAGTTTGGCGGTGGGCAAGAAGGCAGACTTCACCGTGGTGGATATGGATTGGCAGCCCGAGAGCACGTTGAAGGCCGAGATCGTGGCGACATACTTCGCAGGCCGGAAGGTGTATTCGAAGGAGTAGGCGTCGTCACGCCGGTCGCGGAGACGGTCGGAGGAGCTCGGGTTCGGAGCACGGAACAGATCCGGACAGACATACAGGAAGTAATACCAGGTGTCCCAGAGCACATGGCAGCAGCATCAGCATTAGCAGGATTGGGAATAGAAATCATTACTTGGAAACGGATCACTGGCTGTACTGAGTGTACTGAGTGAGGGTGCTGTTTGTGGGCGTTTGGAGGGCATTTGCAGGTTTTTGGCAATATATTGCACTGGCATATCAGAGCATCGTGACATATGAGGACCCCCCCCCCCTATAGTAAAGAGACAAAACACATCGAGGAAACAACTCTGAAGATAATATTGGCGTAACCTTGCCCCCTACAACGTTCAAGGTATTGAGGAACTTAGAGATGAAATCTCAAGAGATGCAAAATTGAAGCCCAAAATTATTAGATCAAAATAGGACCATAAGTCTATAGTATTCCCAGAATCAAATCAGAAAAGCTGTGATTGGCCAATGAAGCTGACTCACCTCAATCAACGCCTTATTTCCAAGGCACCAAATTCTTTTTGGTGGTTCCGGGACTGACTGGAATAGCCTCAAAAAAAATGTGCTGATAATATTTCTTTTTCAATGATCCCTCCAAACTTTCCTCACTACGGTTCCTTCACTCTTCCCGCATAGCCAATTCCTCTCAACCTGGTGCCTTCCCACCTCCAAAATCCTTCAAGATGGTCAGTAGCCCACGAGTCCGCTGACCGGAGCCGGCTGCTCGCAGCTGTTTGCGCGACTGGGAGCTGTTTTTGCCTCCAGAGACTTCAAGATGTGCCCTCAATGATGTCAACACATGCTAACCGGCCCTCCGCTCTCTAGGCTTTGACAAACGTGTTCTACAGGCAAGCCGAGTCCCCGTTCCGATTCCCTGGGTGGTGAATAGCCCCCGGTGCGGCGACGTCTCCGATGATCCGAAACGCGTGCCGGAGCCATCCCGGCGTTGCCCTCGTCCCACACGCGATTCTCGCCGAACCGACGACTTACCATACCGAGTCCCCCAGACCGAACGACGTTTAGCTAACCGCTGGTGTTTTGTCTACATATAGCGCCCTGTTCAAGAAGAACTACCTGATGCTGGCCGGTGTGTTCGGCGCTGGCTTCGCTTTCGAGATGTACGTGAACGGCACCAGACCTGCGGCTTTGCCTTCGGCTTCGGGAACCGTTTCTTGCTAACCATAACCCTCTTGCTCGGCAACAACAGTGGCTTCAACAAGACCATGAACTCGGTCTGGGACGGCTGGAACAAGGGCGTAAGTTGTGCTATCTTCCTACAACCATCTGTGGCTCAACATCTATCGTCATGCTAACCCTGACTCTTTCTCATATACAGCGCCAATGGAAGGATATCCGCTCCAGATATGTTGAGGAGGAGGATGAGGAGTAAACATGCAGAAATACACCAGTTCTCTTTTGCCCCTGCTTTTCTTTTGAATGACCTGTCCATAACCACTACTGTACCATATATATACCAGCCTAGGAGCTAGGAAAGGAGGAGAGGAAATAGACAAAGGAGTTTGATTTCATCCAGTAGCAGATGGCATTAGCTATGTGTGATTCTATCTGCATACTTATCCGTCTTGGTGCTATGTTGGAGAGGCAGTGTATGTAGGTTGGTAGGTACTTATATACGTGTACTGCACCTCTCCTGTTAACTCGGCCGGGATCCGGATCTTGGGTCTCCGTTAGGGTTAGGGTCTAGGCCGGCCACTATCCATCCATGTGATATCAGCCTCTATTTGCCCTCTCTCACAGGTACCTGTGATTAATTGTAATCATAGTAAATACTGCTGCATCTTCTTTTGATTTTTATGGAATTTTAAAACCAAAAGACCATCCTTAAGATATGTGTTGGTGGTACCTTAAAGCTGAAAACACCATATAACAAGTACGTCAAGCTGATGTGGCAGGCAGCCAGCCTTGATTTATCTCCCACCAACATCCTGCACTAAAACTTTCCCCTCCATTAAGCTTCAACCTCACATAGTTTTTTTCTCTTTGCTTGATAATTCAATATCAACTACCCTTTCCCTTGTTTTCCCTTTCCTGTATTTTCCTCCTTCGATATTCTTTCTTGAACCAAGGTTGATCCTTTTCCTCTTTTCTTTTTCTTTATACCCCAATCCTCAATATCATTCCTCTCTTCCTCAGCCGCCGAGCCTCACTTACCAACTCCTCCAGTTGCTTCCAGCCTTAAATCTCCAGCTTCAACCAGAAGGTAAAGCTTGTGAGTAGAACTCACCATACCTCTGTATGTCTCACAATCTTCCAGAATGTTCTCTATCTGCAGATTCAGCTTCTCTCCTAGTCTTCAAACACCGGCCTCAGCTGCTTGATCAACTCTGTGCTCTACGTATTTCGGCGCCTACCATTGATTGAGGGCGGGTCCCGGAAATCTCGCCCGTGATGTTTACGTTTGGAGGACGGCGTCTATTTACTCTTCCATCGTGTTTACCTGAGCTTGTATGACTAACATGAAATATCTTCTCGTCAGATCGGCTGTGTGACTTCTCTCTCCTCCAAACCCATCACATCACCGCTTCGATCGACGTCCCCCCACTTCTCAAAACCTCTGTCATACAAACAACTCCCGCTTCTCTCGACTGCCCTTTCAACCTTCCTCATTCCCATCGGCTGCGCTTCCGAAAAGCCATGTAGTTGTCCTTACAAACGCTATATCTCATTACAGCCATGGACTCTACAATGACTTCTCAGGAGCGGCAGCTCTGCGAGTTCTTGCTGAATATGCCCGCCAAGTACAAATACCGATACACCGACGAGGCTTCCCGAGAGCTGTTGACAAACCTGTTCTGGTCTCTGCTAGGAGGCAACCAGAGCTATGTCCCCCTTCTTTTCCGCGACGACAAGTTCCCTGCAAACCTGAGTCTCAAGTATGCCCAAGGCGCCGTGGCCGGTGCCGAATACACCGAGGCTGCCCGAGGCAAGCGCTGTGGCCACATCCTGAAGGCCGGAGAACCGTCATACACATGCCGGACATGCAGTACCGACGAAACCTGCTGCCTGTGTGCCCGCTGCTTCCATGCCACCGACCACACCAACCACATGATCCGCGTCACCATCTCGGCCGGTAACTCGGGCTGCTGCGACTGTGGAGACGAAGAGGCTTGGAAGGTCCCACTGCACTGCACAATCCACTCCGACCGCTTCGGTCCGTCCGACAGTGACAAGGGTAAGGGCGTTGCCACTGTCCCTGACGACCTGGCTAACTCGATCCGCATGACCCTGTCTCGCGTGCTCGACTACATCTGCGACGTCATTTCCTGCTCCCCGGAACAGCTCCGCCAGTCGAAAAACAAGGAGTCGGTTCTCAAGGACGAGAAGACTTCACGTCTGTCTCCCGCCATCTATGGCGAAGAGAGACTTCCCGACAGCCCGGAATACTCGCTCATTTTATGGAACGACGAGAAACACACCATTGAAGATGTGCAAAACCAAGTTGCTCGCGCCTGCAAGACCCCCGAAGCCGATGCCAACACCCGCGCCATTGAAACCGATTCCATCGGCCGCAGCATTCTCAAGTATCTGCCTGATGTCGATACGCTGCTCAGGATGGCCAAGAAGCTCGAGGAGATCCGCGTCACCGTGACTGTGCGCAGTGCGCGGGACACCTTCCGCGAGTGCATGTGTGCCACCATTGTTGACTGGTTTGCCGACATTTCTGGATGCAGTGTCGGAAGCGACCACCAGATTCTCCGCCGAACCCTCTGTGAGGAGATGCTGCGGCCGTGGCGCCAGGGCAGCCCTGGAACCCATGCCATGGCTGGCCTCAACGGCATTGACGATGAGGATAAAATCTCTGAGGAGCTGGACCGCGAGCAGGAGTTTACCCAGCGACTCCTTCGACGTTTTCGCCAGCAGAATGCTGGGGGTATGACCCAACAGCAGATGATCGCCACGATAGCCACGGCCGGCGCTCTGGGCCCTGCCGACGACATCGATGTCGACGACGGCGACGACGAGGATGATATGGACATGATTGAAATCATCGACGAGGCGCTTCTCACTGAGGACGAGGACGGTGGCGACAATGATATCGACATTGAAATCGATATTGACGAGGTCGGTCGCGCCATTATCCAAGCTCACACTGATGTCATCAACGATGACGACGATGGCGACAACAACGCCCCCACAAACGACAACGACGGCTTTAACGAGAATGACACCGAGAACGATAATGGAAACGACGCCGATAATGACCAAGACAACGACGAGGAGGATGACGATGGTGACGTGGCTATGACCGATGTCCCAGCAGCGGCAGCTGCTGGTGAGGTGGGAGTTGATTGGAGATCCCCCGACCAGGCTCTGGAGGAGGACGAAGCCACTCTTGCTGGATACCCCCAGCCGCCCCCGCCTCCGCCCCCGCCCCCGCCTGCCGCTGCCGCCACCACCGCGGTTGCCGGCCCGGCCACCACAGCCGCAACTGCCGCTGCCATCATCCCCCCTCCTCCCGTGGCCATCATCCCTGCTGCCGTGACAGCCGCCCGCCAAGCTGCGCGAGATCGCGACGTCACACCCTCGGACTCGGATACGGCCGAGCCCCTGATTGCGCCGCAACATATGCCCAACATCGAGATCCCCAAGACACCGGGCCACAAAGACCGTAAGGAACACGCCCGGCCCGGTCGATACTGGCTCGAAACCCCTGCTGCCTACCTGCTGCAGGAGAATGCGTCCCCGGCCGAGGATGTGTTCCGACGGGTGCGGCTGGATTGGCTGATCCTGTTCGATTTGCGCATGTGGAAGAAGGTCCGGAATGACCTACGGGCGCTGTACATCTCCACAGTGGTGACCATCCCCGAGTTCAAGCGCATCCTGGGCCGCCGGTTTGCCGCTCTCTACACCACCCTGGCGGAGCTGTATCTCGTTGGAGACCGTGAGCCCGACCACAGCATCATCAACCTGTCTTTGCAGATGTTCACCACTCCGTCTATCACGGCTGAGCTGGTTGAGCATGCAAACTTCATGACCAAGCTGTTTGCGATCTTGTACACCTTCCTCACCACTAGACAGGTTGGCCATCCATGGGATGTGTCTTCGAGCGCGACGCTGGCCTTTGATAGTGGTTCGGTGACTAACCGCCGGATGTACCACTTTTACATGGACCTCAAGTATCTCTTCGGCGCTGCCCACGTGCAGGATCGTCTGCGCACCGAGGATCGGTACCTGCTCCAGTTCCTGGACCTGGTCAAGCTTCACCAGGGCATTGGCCCGAACGTCCGTGCCGTTGGCGAGCACGTGGAGTACGAGACCGACAGTTGGATAACCGCGTCGCTTGTTACTCGCGAGATCAACCGCATGGCACGCCAGCTGGCCGAGGCGTTCCGGGGAGGAGCCCTGGAGCACCTGCGGCGGGCGCTCCGCACGACAACCAAGACGCTGATTCTCAACTGCATCGGAACGGAGCACGAGCGGTTCTCGCAGGCCGAAATCAAGCAGGAGGTGCGGTTCCGCACGATCACCGACTTTGAGTTTGCCGGACGGTCGCGGGCGCAGTTTTCGGTGGTCAAATTTGTTGTGGAGAAGGATCCCATCAGCTTCCACCACGCGCTACACTACACGCTGTCGTGGCTGATTGAGTGTGCGCGCGCGATGCCGGCGTCGATGCTGCGCTCCGCGCTCAGCTTCACCACGTCCGAGCTGATGGCTGCCCCACAGTCGATGGGCCGCAAGACCATGTCGAGACAGGAACTTGGCCCGGAGGACTACTTGATGGCACTGTTCGACTATCCGCTGCGGGTGTGCGCGTGGCTGGCGCAGATCAAGGCGAACATGTGGGTTCGCAACGGGATCAGCCTGCGCCACCAGGCGGCCACGTACCGGGGTATCAGCCAGCGGGACGTATCGCACCAGCGCGACATTTTCATGCTGCAGACGGCGCTGGTGGTGTGCAACCCGGCGCGGGTGCTTGCCAGCATTGTTGACCGGTTCGGCATGGAGCGGTGGGTCAAGGGAATCTACGAGCAGAAGGCTGAGGCGCAGGATGATATCCAGCACCTTGATGTGGCTGAGGACATGATCCATCTCCTGATTGTGCTGCTGAGTGACCGCACGTCGCTGATTGTGTCGCCTGAGCCGGAAAGCAGCAGCAGCGAGAACCCGGCGATTCTCGCGATGCGCCGCGACCTCACGCATGTTCTTTTCTTCAAGCCGCTGTCGTTCAACGAAATCTGCAACCGGCTCCCTGATCGATACCAGGAACAGGACGACTTCCATCAGGTTCTGGACGCCATGGCCACGTTCAAGCCACCCGAGGGTATAAGCGACGTTGGCACGTTTGAGCTACGGCCCGAGTTCATTGAGGATGTCGACCCCTACATTGCTCACTACAACAAGAACCAGCGGGAGGAGAGCGAGCTGGCCTACCGGAAGAAGATGGCCGCGCGCACCGGGAAGCCGATTGAGCAGGTGGTCTACGAACCAAAGTTGCGGGCGATTGCCTCGGGAACTTTCACCGGGCTGGCCGACTGCACGCGCACGGGCATGTTTGCGCAGATCATGTACTACTCGCTGCTGTATCCCCTCGTGGCCGACAAGCTGACACCTTCGGTGCCGATGTCGCGTATCGAGACGTTCCTGCAGGTTGTGCTGCATCTCGTGTTGATTGCCATTGCCGAAGACAACACGGTTGAGCCGCCGGGGGGCGACAACTTCGCTGATGGCGATCTGATGTATGACAGCCAGACGCCGTCCACCGACGACTTGCCGAACCACTCGTTTGTGCGCACGGCACTGGTCCGGCGCGCCCTGAGCAATTTCATTCCCGAGGCGCCGCACGCTCGCAGCATTGTCGCGCTTCTGCACATGGCGTCGACGCGCGAAGAACTCAAGTCGTGCCACGCGAAGATTGTGCTGATTCTGCGGCGCATGGAGCAGAAGCGGCCGCGGACGTTCGTGCAGGCCTTTGCCCAGCTGGGCATCACTCAGGACCGGCTCGGCACGGCGTCTCCGGCCAACGCGTCGGCTGAAGAGGAACGCGAGCGCAAGAAGAAGGCGGCGCTGAGCCGTCAGGCCAAGGTGCTGGCGCAGTTCCAGCAACAGCAGAAGACGTTCCTTGAGCGCCAAGGCGGCCAGATTGACTGGGGCTCGGACATGGATGATGAGGAAGACGAGGACGAGGTCCCGGGCGGTGACGGCGACTCGGCCCACGGGGCTAGCCGCGGCAAAGGCCGGGCTGCCAACGCCAAACTGTGGAAGTTCCCGGCCGGCACGTGCATCCTATGCCACGAAGATAGCGACGATAAGCGGCTATACGGCACGTTTGCCTTTTTCGCCGACAGTCTGATTGTGCGGCAGACCGATCTGCAGGAGCCGAGCCTTGTGCGCGACGCGGCGCAGACTCCGTGCAACTTGGACCGGTCGGCCGACGACATCCGGCCGTTCGGCATTGCGCGCGAGAACCGCGGGCTCACGTGGAAGGTCAACCGGAACGGCGAGACGATCTACGAGGAGAGCCAGGGCCTGGGCAGCGGCTTCAAGTCGGCGCAGTGCATGGCCGGCCCGGTGTCGGTGGGCTGCGGCCACATGATGCACCTGACGTGTTTCGAGACGTACCTGGAGGCCACGGTGCGGCGCCACCAGCACCAGATTGCGCGCCACCATTCGGAGAACATAAATCGGAACGAGTTTGTGTGTCCGCTGTGCAAGGCCCTCGGCAATTCGTTTGTGCCGGTGGTGTGGAAACCCAAGGAGCAGTTGTATCCGGGAGCGGCTGTCCCGACACAGTCGCTCGCCCAGTTCCTGGATGAGCACATGGATGCGCGGTACTACGCCACTGGAACCGGCCTTCTGCATTCTGGCAGCGGCCGGAGAGGCGGAAATATGCCGTCGCCGCCGGGCGAGCTGCTCCAGCCCATGCTGGCGCGTTACGTGGCCACGTCAATGACCGGCACGCTTTCGGAGAAGGCTGCAGCTTGGCTTGAGGAGGCGCAGCGAGTGGCCGCGGCGGCAGCTGCAGCTGCGGCGGCGGCGGAAGAGGCAGCGGCAGTGGCAGCAGCGTCGTCCTCGATCGGCGACGCATCTGGAGTGGGAGCCATCCCCGAGTCGTACATCCGCGAAAGCTCGGGCATTGGCGGCGCCGGGGCTGCCGGCATGAGCGCGCCGATGGCATCGGGATCGACCAGCACGATCTTCAACGAGCTGACACGGGTGTACGGAACGGTCTACGAGACGTTCAAGGTGAACAAGCTGTCGGGCTTGCGCACGCTGCCGGTTCCCGGCCAGCCCGATCCGGCGTGGGGAGCGACGGCCAACTACTCCAGCACGGCGGACATTCTGGCGCAGACGCTGGGATTCACCATCTCGTCGATTGAGATCCAGCACCGCGGCGTTGAGGCGCCGTTTGGCAAAACGCTGGTTGAGGGGATCCCGGAGAAGCTGATCACTCACCTGCGTATTCTGGCGGAGACGGCCTGCTCATATGTGGCGGTTGCGGGTCTGCGCACTTCGGTGTCGGCGGCGGCGGCCGAAGCGCCGACGAGAACGGCCCCGGCTGCGGGCGGTAGCGGGTCATCGTCATCCAACTGGGGCCTTGAGGGCCTGCCGCTGCCTTCATCCGCGTCTTCGTCGTCGTCCGGCGCTACTGCCCCGGGCGCGGGCGGATCATCTGCGGGCGCGCCGGGCAGTACGATGTCGGCGTCGCAGATCGAGGCCGACTTCCGCGCGACGTGCGAGCGCCAACACTGCCAACTCTTTATGAACGAGTACATTGGCCGTGAGACACGCCTGGCTAAGCACCCGGTCGACAGCTACATGCCGCTGCTGGCCATGGACTGCTTTGTGTTCCTGGCGGAGTGCTCGGTCGGCGTGCGCCGGCTGCACAAGATGGACCTGGCGCAGCTGGTGCGCACGTGCTACCTCGCTGAGCTGGTCAAGGTGGTGTTCCATATGAGTCGCAACATGCCGGTCAGCGTGTGGCTCGACCGGCTGCTCAACACCAGCAGCGGCGCATCGGCCGAGGTGCGGGCGTTTGCCGACTTTGCGCTGCAGATCTCGACTATGAGCGTGGAGACCAGCGCCAGTTACGGCGAGCAGGTGGTGGATGCCAAGCTGGTTAACGCCGGGTTTACGCAGCCGGGCCACGATAGTCTCGAGGCGTTCTACTCGTTTGTGCGCAAGTATGCGCTGACGTTTGTGCGCAAGGCGGCGATTCTGATGCACGTGGTCGGCGATGTCGACCTGGGGGCGCATGTCACGCCCGACGGACTGGCCGAGGCGGAGGAGCTGGACCGGCTCACCGAGGCGCTGTGTCTGCCGTCGCTGGCTGAGATGTGCCGGCTGGTTACGCCGCAGGCCACTCCACAGCAGCAGAGACAGCCGGCCGGCAACAACGACCTGGTCACGGTGACGCAGAAGCTGGTGCACGGTTGGATCCGCCACTACATCATGTGGCCGCAGCACCGCGTGCAGGCCGACCCGGTTGGGTTCCCGGCCTACAGCGGCCCGCATGCCGGCCACCCGGTCGGGTCGTTCGCGCGGCGGCTGCCGTCGGCGGTGCTCAGCCACCCCGGCATCTTCGAACTGGTCGGCCTGCCGCGCAACTTTGAGACGCTTATGGAGGAAGCTACGCAGCGGCGGTGCCCGTCCACCGGCAAGGACATTTCCGATCCGATGATCTGTCTGCTGTGCGGCGACATATTCTGTGGGCAGGCGGTGTGTTGTCTGAAGGAAGTCTACCTGGAGGAAGACAGTGTGGAGAAGGACCGGATTGGAGGGTGCCAGAACCACATGCGCACGTAAGTTCTCTCTGTCTCTGGATGGCCTGTGATTGCGTCCGTCTCTGTCACCCCGTACTAACGAGCCCATCTTATGTGCATACTGCAGCTGCCAAGGCAACGTGGGCCTGTTCCTGAACGTGCGCAAATGCGCGGCGTTCTACCTGCACCGGCAGTCCGGCTCGTGGAGCACGGCGCCGTACATAGACAAGTACGGCGAGACCGACCTGGGCCTGCGGCACGGGCGGCCGCTGTTCCTCAACGACAAGCGCTACGATACCTTCCGCGCGCTGTTCCTGAGCCACGGCGTGCCCAGCTTCATTACGCGCAAGTTGGAGGCCGAAGTCAATAATGGCGGGTGGGAGACGATTTAGGGCGCGGGTCTTAGGGTTCTATCCGGGATCTTAGGGTTCCGCGGGGGTCGCTAGGGTTATCACGAACCCAAACGGAGACGACAGACGACGGACGGGGGAAGAGATGGAGGCGGGGTGAGTAGTTTTACGGCCCCTATGATCGTTTGCACCTTTTATTTCTGCTTCTTGTTGGTTTTGGGTGGTGTTGGTGACAGTCAATTAATATTCCTTTTTTTTGTTTTTCTTTTGCCCTCCTCTCTCCAACTAACTCTCGTTTCTGCGTCCTTGTTCCTGTTTTCCTTATGAGTTTGCTTTATGGTCTAGAGCCACCTAACGTGGTGTGATGAAACGAGGTTTTGTTTTCGTTATTGGTTGCGAGGACTGTCTTTTGCTTTTGGTTATAGTATTTTACCCAGCCCATAGAATTTACATTTGCCATCACGATTCGGGGTGACCTTAATCCTCAGCTGTGGGAACATGATACGTGGCTGTTGACGCCGCCAGACTCAATTGTGATGATTGTGTAGAACCACAGAACCGTCAACGATGACGAGGGAAAGAGGTAGAGGAGTTGTTGCGGGAGAAACACTCAGTAACGCCGTCCCAGTCTAGATGAACCACTTCGAACGCACTTTTCCTTTGGAGTCCATGGCCGGTAAAGAGAAAACAAAAAGAAGAAACATCGAGTACGCAAGAGCCTCCATTCCACTAAGCGAGAAAGTCGTGAAGAAATTAGAAAAAAAAAAACAATCAATGCAATCGTAAATCAGACGTCCCCATCCCTACACATCCTCCATCTTGACCTCGACGCAGGCGACCTCCACGCCGTCCATCGCATCCGCGTCCCGCGCCACCGGCTCCGCGGCTGGGGCCGGCCCGGAGGCACCCGGCACGCGGGCATCGGTGGATCCGGTCTTCACGGCGGGCTCGGAAGCACGCGTTGTGGAGACCGTTCCAGAGTCTGCTTCTGCAATAGTGGTGGCAGCAGCAGCTGCGCGTGGCCGGTTCTGGTAGTACACCCGCACCGTCCCGTCCTGGCCGGCGCTGACGAGCGTATCGCCGTGCACATCGACCCAGAAGCACACGCCGCCGTCGGGCCCGTGGCCGCGCAGCCGCTGCACGACACGCTTGGACGTGACGTCCCACAGCACGATCGAGCCGTCCTCGGACGCCGATGCGATGAATGCCGTGGCGGGGCGTCCCGCAGGCTCGCCGGGAGCGGGGGCGGCAGCAGTGCCGTTGGGCAGCACGTGGCGGCTTGTCGCGACGTCCCCGCTGGACGCAGGCGGGCTGTGGCCCTTCTGGTTCTGCTGGGTCTGCTGCGGCTGCAACATGCCGAAGCACCCGCCGATGGCGAAGCGCTCGTTGCGGTGGCCCTGGTACGTCTTCTTGACGCTGCCGGCGACGTAGTCCCACAGCCGGATGCAGTTGTCGAGGGTGAAGGCGAGCACGAAGCGGCCGTTGGGCGAGAAGCACACGTTGGTGACGGCGGGGTTGTCTTCGTGGACGAGCGTGCGTAGACACTGGCCTGTGGACGTGTCCCAGACACGGCTGGAAGAGAACCACGGTTAGTTTCAGTCAGAGGAGCAGAAAGAGTCAGAGGCGGAGAAGGGACCATACATCAAACCGTCTGTCGAGCAACTGACCACCAACGTGCCGTCGCAGCAAAAGTCAATGCCCGACACCGGATCACTATGGGCCGGCAAGCTGCGCATCAGCCGTCCTGCCCGCACATCCCACAGAAACACGGCCTCGTCGTAGGACCCCGACGCGAGAATGTTGCCCTTGGGCGAAAAGGCAATGCAGTGGACGTAGTTGTGGTGGCCCAGCAGCGGCTTCATCGGCTTCATCGGCGCGCCGCGGCCACCGGTGCCCCGGGCCGTCAGCTTCGCGCGGCCGGTCACGCGGTCCCAGATGCGAATGGCCTTGTCGTCCGACCCGGACGCCAGTGTTAGACTGTCCGGGCACCAGGCGATGCAGCTCACGCCGGCCATGTGGCCCACCAGGGTGTCCATGTGGGCGCCGGTGGTGGCGTCCCAGATCTTGATGGTGGCGTCGGACGACGCGCTGGCGATCCACAGCCCGTCGGGAGATATCCGCGTTTGCGACACCGCCTGTGTGTGGCCGTGCAGGACGAATTTGGGGCGGAAGGCCGGCCGCGGCGGTTCGGAGGCGGGGGACGGGGGGGTGGGGGATTCGGTGTCGGCGAGGGGGTCCTGCTGCTGCAGGAGGCGGGCTTCTTCCTGCTCCTGTTGCAGAAGGTGGTCTTGCTCTTGTTGCAGGAGCTGGCGGTGGACGGCGTCGGTCGAGGATGTGGGGGAGAGCGAGCGCAGCGGGGACCGGCTTTCCGAGGATGACGATTCGAATGGGGAGAGCGATCTGGAGGGTGAGAGGGACGGTCGGGAGCGGGCTGACAGGGGGGATCGGGATCGTGTTCGCTCGCGACGAGGGGGGGAGACAGATCCTGGGTCGGAAAGCGAGGACGATGGCGAAGCAGAGTGGTGGCGGTGGGCTGTGGGAGGCCGGTTTCCGGGTCGCGCCGCAGCTGGCTTGGCTCCCAACGCAGGCTTGCCATGCGCTGTGCGGGACTGACGGGCTTGCAAGGCCCCGCTGATCGAATCGCCATCATACATGTCGTCGTCGTCGTCATCATCGTCGTGGCCGGCGTGGCCGTTCTGGCTGTGGCGGCCATCGACCGACCGCTGCTTCATCGTCCCGAACTGACTCGACCGGCGGCGCACGTGCGCAGCCGAGTCCTCCAGGCCGTGGCTGTTTGCCGTGCCGTTCGCACTCGCCGGCGCCGCCGCTCCAGCGCCGCGCGGGGTGTGTGTGGTGTCCGGGGGAGTGTAGTACGGCTCGTTCAGCTCGTCGGCGCTGGAGCTCCGGCTCTGCGAGCGACTGGATCGGGGGACCGAGGCGGCGGCGGCGGCGGTGGGGGCTTTGCGGATCGACACGCGGCGGCCGCCACCGGCGAGCAGCGACTTGGAGGTCAGCGGCACGGAGACGTGGTCGGCCGGGTCTCCGCCGAGTTCGTCGGCGGAGGACACGTCGCCGCTGGAAATCAGGCTCTGCGACCTCATTTTGCGGCGCTTGGAAGACGGAGGCGGGTTCGGCGGGTGCGATGGCGGGACCATGGAAGGGGCTGGACTTGGGTGAATGGGTTAGGGTTGGACCTAAGTGCTGGAAGGTCGGTCGGTAAGAGTGTCGGATATGCGCACGAGAGGAAATATGAGAGGGAGGAAAGATGCGACACAGAGCCGCGGGTTTGAGCGAACGACCAGGAAAGAAAAGATGGATGGAGGAGGAGAGGTGAAGTTGACAAGCGCGCGCGCTTGAGATGCTGAATTGGCAGCTTTATTTTTTTTGTAGACGCAGCTGATGGCAGCTGTAGGCAGCTGAAGCAGAAAGCATTTGTCGGCAGCTGGCAATTCGGAGCTGCCAGCTGTCCGCTCCGCTGAAAGCCGACTAAAACCGGCGTGTGCGTCGATGTGCCGGGACTATGCGTGAACATCTGAAAATTTACACACAATAGCGAGAATAAAGCAAATATCCACCATCAACAAATCATGCTACGCATCTTCGGGATATGCTAGATGAAGCTGAAGACGAAAAGAAGTAGACCTTTTTTTCTTTCTTTTCTTCTCCTATCTCCTACAGGTTTCCTTCGCTTCCCCTTTTGTGCACTTCTTGTGGCTCGTCTGTAGGCCACGCTCCCCTCGCTTCCGTCGATGTGAATAGTCTGGTTAAACGAAGCGGTCAGAGACAGAAGAAGCAGAACAAAAGAGCGTCTGCGTGTGAATCTGGATGCTTGTCCCGCACCTCAGTGTACTGTACGCTGTACACAGTATCAATCAGCAGTCCAGTATAGTATCGTGGACGACGTGAAAAAGGCCAAAGCTGTTGCAGGCGGACCAACTAACACAATCCCTGGCAAGGTTGCAGATCACCTTACCTTTGCTTTGTTTTCGAGTGGTAGTGGGAGCTGCAGCCACTCGAGCAGTCAACAAAGCGGTCGTCACATCTGCAAGCTCTTGGGCCAGCGGGACTGTGCCTTGGTCTATATGTGCGAGACTCGCTAGATCACAGTCCTCGCACAAAGCCTGCACTGCAGACGCCTTCGGTCTGATGTTTTGCCCTCTTTTTCTTCATCCGCGTGATGCTCAGTCAAAAGACACTGTTCCTGGTAATACGAACTCGGGTGGGCGGACTGCCTGGGGTTGCCAGGTATTTCAGCTTAATGTTCCCATTCCTCGGGGAACCATCATGTTGTCTCACAACAGTCATGGCGTTTGATATTGGCCCCTGGGCTATAATGGCCAGCTTAACACAGTCAACGTGCCAGCTTGCTGGTGTGGTACCTCGTCGTTGGTACACATACAACATGGCCGAGTATCACACAGGAGAACTCCAGGAGCAGTGGCGGTGTTACCGTCTCGACTGTACACTTACTCTTAACCTACACGTACACTTGGCTGAAAACCCCCCCGGACTGCAGTTGGACACCTCCCGGGCTTACAGAGAGCTATCACATTCCTCCTGCATCATCCAGCGCAGCATCAGATACTAGTTGTAATGGCAACATCCTCCGCACAGCGGTGAATCCATCTACTGTCCTGTACAGTACTCGCAACAATTCCCACTGCAGGCCAAACTCTGGTACCGTTTGTCTATCCCAGACTCGACGACAAACCCCTCAAACCCACAAGAACTGGGGGAAAGCATCAAGTAGTACTTAGGTAACATCAGGACCAACCGAGATTTCACTTCCCGGCTCTCTTTGGGTGCCATGATGCTGTGATATGTGTTTTGCCCCCCCGGGCCTTGTCTGTGCTGAACGGGGGCCCTGGAACACTGGAGACCGGGGTGGTGAAGAGCGGCAGCACTGGCCTGTGTGGACTGTGGACGTGTGCGGTGTGAACTCGACTGTCCACTAAGAGAACCTGCTGTCTGTTTGTTTGCTTCCCTCTCTCTGCCATGGACGGCCGGAAGAGCCGATGTCTCTGATGTCCCCACGCGAGCCGCCGGAACCACCGTACTCCGTAGGATGTAGCCGACGCAATTCGCCCAGTTTGTGGCAGTTCCGCATCGACGTCTGGACTTTCTGTCGACAAGACACACAGTCAGGCTGGTATGAAGCAAAAGCCGAGGGCGGTGCGGGAGAAAAGAAGATAAAAAGGAAGAAAGAAAGAGATACGTGTAAGAGCTGATCATCATCAGCCGTAATATCAAGCAGAAGGAACGAAAAGAGCATCTGTGCGGCTGTTGTCTTGGTTGCTGCTTCCTTCTGTTCTGTTGCTGTGTGGGGACTGTGCGTAGCGGCTTTTTCGCATATTCTCGGGAATATTCTTTTTTTTTTCTTTTTTTCTTTTTCTTTTCTTTTTCTTCATCCAGCTCTATCAGTCTGACCTGACCGACTCCCGCTTCTTTCGTCTGTGTGGCCTCCCTCCCCCACCCACACTCTCACACTCTCTCTCTCACACTCTCTCTCTCACACTCTCTCTCTCACTCTCTCTCTCTCACACACACACACACACACACTCTCTCTCTCTCTCTCGCTTGTTATCGGCCGGGCCTCTATCCCACGGTTCCGCCTTATACCCTGCCCTGCCCTGCCCACTCTTCTCTCCCCTTCTCTCTTCTCTTTCCCCTTCCTCTCTCCTCCTCTCCTCTTCTTCATGTTCTCCGACGACACCACCTCGGCTTCTTCCTCCGCTCTGCAGCCGTCGACCGCCGCCCCCCTCGCATCTACAATGAGCCACCGACGCAACGCCTCCGGCTCCGTACGGCCCGCCACGTCAGCCGCCCCAGCGGCCGGCTCAACAACCACCGGCTCCGCCGCTGCCGCAGCCCTCCACCACCACCACCAGCACTCCCGACAAGCCTCCCACACCCCGCACCTCTCCACGTCCGGGACCACTGCATCGGCTCCCGCCGCCGCCGCCGGCCAATCGCCCTCTCAACACCCGCCCCCTCCGCCGCCGCGGCTCGAAATCAACCTGCTCACCCTCAACTGCTGGGGCCTCAAGTTCCTCTCGAAAATGCGCACCGAGCGCCTGCTCGCCATCGGCCGCCGCATCGCCACCGCCTCGCCGCCGCCCGACATTGTCGCCCTGCAGGAGTGCTGGTGCCAGGACGACTACCGCGCCATCCGCCGCGAGACCCGCCTGGCGCTGCCGTACGGCAAGTTCTACCACGCCGGCGCCTTCGGTGCCGGTCTGGTCATCCTGTCGCGCTGGCCCATCGAGGAGAGCGCCATGTTCTCGTACCCGCTCAACGGCCGCCCGAGCGCGTTCTGGCGCGGCGACTGGTACGTCGGGAAGGGGGTGGCGCGCGCCACCATCCGCTACGGGCCGGCGCCGCACGACCTCGTCGACGTGTTCAACACCCACACCCACGCCCCCTACGAGTCCGGCCCCAACGACTCGTACCTGTGCCACCGCACCGCCCAGGCCTGGGAGCTGGCCAAGCTGCTGAACGCGGCCGCCGCTCGCGGCCGTCTGGTTGTGGCCATGGGCGACTTCAACATGCTGCCGCTCAGCTTCGCCCACCGCATCATCACCACCCACAGCCCCGTCCGCGACGCCTGGCGCGTGCTGCACCCCGACTCGTCGCTCGGCCCCGCAAACCACCCCGACGAGCGCGCCCGCCGCCGCCCCATCCCCACCGCCGCCTTCAACGTTGCCGAGAACGGCGCCACCTCCGACAGCGTGTTCAATACCTGGCGCTGGTCGCGCCCCCAGCAGCGCTTGCTCGCCCGCGCCGGCGGTGCTGCCTGTGTCGTGCCGCCCGATTGCATCGACCTCCGCGCCAAGCGCCTCGACTATGTCTTTGTCGGTACCGGCGACGTGGCCCGGAATAACGGCGCCGGCTGGGTGGTCAAGTCGGCCCGCGTCGGCATGGTCGACCGCCATGAAACCCTCGGCGTGTCCCTGAGCGACCACTTCTCCGTAGAGGTCGGCCTCTTCCTGCACACCCCCGTCCCCGTCCCCGTCCCGCCCGCCGTGCCAAACCCGCCGCAGCCGCCCTCACAACCTCTGCAACAACCGCCCGCCGGCCACACCAACCACCACGCCTCCCACAGCCAGAGCCTGCACTCCTCTTCGCGCAACCGCCAACAATCGCTCACCGACTCGCAGCACACCTACGTCAACGGCACCAGCACCATGACCACCGTGTCCTCCTCGCTCACCACCTCCAACGCCACATCCACCACCGCCTCCGCCGCCGACCTCAAGAAGTCCAACTCGCTGCGCAACAAGGAGACCATCGCCATGACGACCATGCCAACCCCTTCCCAAAAGCCCTCCACCGCCCCCGCGGGCGTCGACTACCTCTATGATAACTCCACCCCCGCGAAGCCGTCGCTCTCGCCCGCCCTCGCCAGCGGCACCTTTCTGCACACCCACTCCCCCGACGGCTCGTCCGCCGGCTCCACGCCCGCCGACCCCTCGGGCGGCCCGCCCAACCCGTACGACCGCCAGCTGCGCGCCGCGCTCTCCGACCCCGCGCCCGGCAGCGACGGCCTGCCCATGTCCGCCTACGACGACATCCTCGCCATCATCCACCGGTACGTGCGCCGCGAGGAGGCCCAGCGCCACTGGCGCTCCGCCCACTTCTTCTCCGGCGTCGCTGTCTTCGCCGGCTCGCTCGTCGCCGTCTGGTTCGTCCCCGCAAACTACGTCGCCTTCATCCTCCTGCTCGTGTCCGGCCTCTGGCTCGTCTCCGGCACCGTCGACGGCCTGATCGCCCTGCTCTTCATCGGCTCCGAGCTGCGCGCTCTCAAGGAGTTCGAGTGGGAGGTCATGAATGCCAAAGCCGCCGGCGATCTGGCAGCCCCCGGCATGTTCGGAAACGACCAGACGTTGAAGAAGAAGCGGAGATCGTTCCGCCACTTGTAGGACCACCCTGATTCGTGCCTTGTCTGTTGTCCATCGTTTCCGACCTTATGTTCTGGGCTTTTGCCCGTGTTTTCGTCCCGTTTGCTTTTCTTTGCTCATCTTATTTTGTCTGTGTTTTTGCATAACCACCCCGATTCCCCATCCTTCGAGCCTTTTCTTTTGTATAGATGCTAGAGAAAAAAAAAGATCCAGCGTTGCGTGTATTTCTTGTCACGATTCAAAACATTATTCCTGCCTTTGCTTTCCCCTAACCATGACCGTCCTCTTCTCCCTGGAGATAATCATAATAATTAATGCCTGAATAATAATTCCCATATCTCTGCTGTACACACTCTGTTTGCCGTCTTTGGTGATCCTCCGCCTTTTCGGTCGAGGTTCCGCCTATCCATCAACAAGCGAGAACGTACAAAACACAACAAACAAAAGAGAGCGGACCCTAGACTAAAAGCAATAAAACACTCCCCCATCCAATCTCACCTGCTTCATCTCTGTGCTGAGTCTCGTCCTCATTTTCGTCATCTCACGTGGCGGGTCCCTCGCACGATCCCGCCAAATACTCCTTGTCCCTGTCCCGGAGCACCCCGGCCAGGAAATGCATGGCCGGTTCCCCCATTGACATGTCCTGGGGAACTCTGCGTGGCTTGCCGTAAATCTGAATGGCTGACTGAACCGAATATTCCTGGGCTCTGTCCGGAAGCATGAGATGAAATTGTCGTGACACTACTGAGGCTTGGTGCCCCTGTGGTGGACGTTGATGTGCATGATGATCCGGCTGATACGGCCCCTGGTGAGACTACAGGTCCTCGCGGTATTCCTGGCGCAGACTCGCTTCCGGACCCCGAAGCCGCGAGTTCACAGTCGTATGCACGCCGACGCCGCCAGGTGTATCCTAGGAAGGCCATCTTTTTCCGCAGGGCCATTACCGTGCCCTTGGTCTTGCTGTCCCGCAAAAGCTGATCCCGGGGTCGTCGCGGTTCGCGAATGGCATAGGCTCGCATGAACTTCTTCAGGCACTGCCTTTCATCCGGTTGTATAGCCCACCCATCAATATCCTTCTCCATCTTTCTGAGTCTAGCCATGTCGTACGGCGTTGCTATGAGCTGAAGCGCTACCGCCTGAACACTGCTGCTCAGTCCTTTCAGAGCCCGTTCTGCTTCTGCGTGCGAGGGGCCATGGTCGTCATCTGAATCTCCAGTGGATGCCCAATCGCTCACCGATGCCTCCTCGTCAAAGTACGTTGTATCATCGACGCTGCTGATCTGCGGAACGAAAGGAGGGTCGATTTGGTGAAGACTCGACCACGGGATATTTCGAAACCACTTGTGGCCCTTGATCTCGTCGGCGTCATCCGGGAAAACATATCCCCGGGGCGTTATCTCTCTGCTTCCACCGGATGCCGACCGCCGCCCTTTACCTGATGCTGAGGCTTCGCGGTCTTTCATGTGGTATAGCTTGCTGGAGAGTCGTTCGTCGGGATCTTGCAGCAACTTCCAGATCAAATCCTTGCATCGATCACTGACAATCGGCCTCAATGGGAAGCGGAGATGCTTCTTGTGGTTCTGCACGCGGGCGTTGCGAGGCAGTTAGTATTGGCAATATCTCATTACACTCTCGAGCCTGACGAGCTTGAACTCACCAGAATATTTTGCTTGGTTTCATATCTGCCTTCCTCAGACATGAATGGCGTATGCCCGTAGAGACACTCGTACAGAATGACTCCAATACTCCACCAGTCGCACCGCCCGTCGTATTTGCCTCCTTGGATGACCTCCGGGGCCATGTACTGGCTGGTGCCAACAACCGAGTTTGCAGATGACCGATTTCCACAGCGGTTTCTCCAGTTGAGCAGCGGTCCTTCATAGTTCCCATCCCGAGGAATATGCTTGGACATCGCTTTTCGCTGCATTTCAGCCCTGTCCCGCTTTTTGATATCGTCGTGGTGGTCTTCCGTGTCTTTCTGATCGCCTTGAACGGTGATTCCAAGGACTTCAAGGAGAGAGTGCCGGTGACTTTTATAGTAGAACGAATCGTGGGACCAGTGCCCATCAAAGGCCAATCCAAAATCGGAAATTTTCAAATGGCCAGACAGCGAAATGAGAAAGTTGTCGGGCTTGATGTCTCGATGAATACAGTTCAGCCGATGAGCTTCTTCGACACAGCAAATCATCTCCGCAATGTAAAACTTGGTCACAGGTTCTGAAAGAATGTCTTCACGCATGAGGAGCCCGAGAAAGTCGCCGCCAGGCATATACTCCATCACGAGATAAAGATATTTGACATCCTGGAAGCTGGATACCAAAGGGATGATCCTAAAAGGAGAAGTTAGTCGTACCGCAAACAGATGCATGGGAAAGGTATAACCTACCACTCTGACCCCTCCGATCCGACAAGCAGGTCCCGCTCGGCACGCAAGTGCGCCTCTTGGCTGCATTTCAGCATGTAGGCCTTTCGAATGACTTTCATGGCATAAACTTGGTTGCGATAGCCGTTTTCCGTCCGTGGACGCTCTCGCACAAGTTTGACAACCCCGAAACTGCCCTTTCCAAGAATCTTTACCGGCTCGTAGTATTCATGGTAGGGGCTGAACAAGCCATCGACAGCCCTGGAGCTCTGTGCTTGGAGGACGCGTGATTCACGCAGATGCCACGACCATTGCTTGTTGAATGACCACCTCATTGATTCCCGCTGTCGAACACTCAAATGGGGGCTATTGGTAAGAACCATTTCCAGGTATTTCAATGAGGATTCGCGTGCATTTGGTCTTGAGAAAAGATCGTTGAAGTAGGTTTCCAAGTATATCTTGGCGGCTGCTGCTCGCTCAACTGTGACGACTGTAGGTGTGACGAAGACGCTGTGGCAAGCATCCTGGCCACTCAGCCCTTGCTCGGACAAGATTTTGGCGAGATGATCCTGAGAAGATACATCGGGGTGCCCAACATGTTGTCTTCCAGTATCACCAGGAGATTTGCTGTTTGAATCTTTGGATTCCGCGGAAGTCTTTGGCGTGAGGCTATTGCTTGGAAGAGAAGAAAAAGTGTCGCTTGGATTTGTCGAGTCGAAACTGCTGTAAACGTCAGACCCTGGAAGTGGAAGAGGAGCTCCCTTGGAAGGATGTCGGTCGTGAACCGATGATCGACTATGAGCCTTGGAGCGTGGCCTATGAACAATGGTTGCAATAATCGGAGACGAGAGGACCTTTCGTTGAGTCAAGTCACAGAGAGCCGGGCTCTCCACCGCAGATTCGATGTCATTAACGGCCGTTGTATCCGAAAATCTCTCTGGTGGATGATCTGAGCAGTTGTGTTAGCTGGATCCAGCCATACCAGGTGGCGAAATGCATATCCGCAGGCCGATAGGCCGCCACAAGGGGTTTCTCTCGTTACTACTCACCTGAAGCATGGCCAACCGACTTGACAACGGAAACAACCTCTGACTAGAAGTTGCTTCCTCGTCCACCACTGGCCTTCCCCTTCAGCTTGTTTTTCGGTCTTGAACCGGCTCCTTCGTCTCCAGGGGATGAAACCCCGTTGATTCGAGCCACACGGGTGGCGTTGACACGGCGAAGAGGGTGGGAGGTGTCATTCTGGTCGACACAAGGAGCCATGGTATAAACCACTAAAGGATAAGATGCTGCACGGAATAGTCCAATGAAAACTAATGTTGTACCGAGGGATCCAAAATGAACGGAAAAAAGCTGTAAGAGAAGTATATAAGGGAGCGTGCACACGATTTGAGAAGTGTCTCGAAACCAGACACACAGGATTAAGAGGGTGTTCCGCTCAAGAAGAAGAAGTTGAGGGGTAAGGTCACGGCATATAATTGTGAAGCAAATGAGAGAAGCGCGAATACTGCTTCAAATCACACAGGCGAGGCCAAAAAATGCATCATGACAACGAGAGAGAGAAAGAAACTGAAGAAAAAGGGAGTGAAACGCAACGCAATCTTAACGATCCTGAATAACGAGATACGCACAAAGATGAACTCAGAAGTTACTGTGATGATGATGATGATGGAAATACCCGAAACGGGCATGTATAAGATGAATACGCCAAAAAGAGAGGAATCCGAGTGAAGAAACGAAGTAGTATGAATGAGGGAAGAAAAGATGAAGCAGAAGTCCCGATGAGATGAGGAGAGAATATTTGTCGATCTTACCTGGCCTATTGGTCATCGCTCCTTCCATACGCAGCATGTTGGTGCCCCACTTGCTCCTTCTTCCGTGAGGAAATTCATTGGGAAGGGGACTGGGGATAGACGGTAGCTCTTTCCTGGTTATCTATCAGGACACGGAGGACATTACCGGCGCCGAAAATCGGAACGGATCCGTAAATGTGGGTCCAAAATAACGACATCCCACGGAAAGTCAATGTATAGCATAGAGATGGGGGTATTATAATGATACACGGTAGACAGACAGTGTAACCACAGGAATCATACAGCAAAGAGCATTCCAAGAGAGACAAAAAAGAAAAAAAAAACCAAGTTTCCAAAAGAAGCACGCCTATGTAGATGAAGGCAAGGTGGGTGATGATGGGATGGGGTATATAAAAGTACGTAGAAAAAGAAAACTAGCTCGGGAGATGGAAAAAGGGGTATCGTATAAACATATCCTCCTCCTCCTCCTTGCTTGATACAAAACAAAAGGTACAGACTTTCCCAGGTCTTTGATGATATATCTCCCGCTGCCCCGTGCCTCCTCTCCTCTATCCCGTGCTCCCAATGGCAGAAACAGAAGAATAAAATATCGCTAAACGTGCAAGAAAAGACAAAGAACAAGTCAAAACCAACCTGCAATAAAAAATAATGGACGGAACATAAAAAAAAGAAGAAAAAAAGCTCAGGAATAGATCCGTAACGATGAGAAGGGGAGTCAGAACGCTCAACCGGTCAGCTTCTTCCACCAGCTGCTCCGGGGAGTAGTGTCCATGAAGACTGAGTTACGCCGGCTATTCCGCCGCTCATCACTGCCCTCCGAGCCACCGCCCGCTCCGCTCCCGGCACGATCACCGCCGTTGCCGCCGCCGTGTCTGCGCTCACGCTCATCCCGACGAGCACGCCGACGACGCTGTTCTTCCTCTTCCATCGACGCCGCCAGGTCCTCGTCGTACTTGGGCCGGCGCCGACGACGTCGGCGGTCTTCCCCACCACCACCAGCCTGTTCGGCATCGTCAACCTCCGGGACCGGAGGGGGCGGCGCGTCGCTGTGGTCTTTCACCCAGGAGGACGTGCCCGAGTGCGGCCACGATTCCAGACCGGAGGTGGGCTTCGAACGGTGCGACCGCTCGCGCCGCACCTCTCCGTCTTCACCATGGATGCGTGCGCTGCCGCGGCGCGAGTAGCTGTGCTCTTCCGACTCAGGGGGGGCTTGTTGCGACGCGCGGCGAGCCTCACGACGCCGGCGGCGGCGCTCTTCATCGTCGGCCGACTCCTCAGGGGCGTGCTGTCGACGGCGTTCCCGCCGCGCTTGCTCATCTTCGCGTTCGCGGCGGAGGCGGTGGCGCTCAGCCCGTTCAGCTTCACGCTCCTCAGCAGCGCGTCGGTCGGATTCTTCACGTCGGCGAGCGCGGCGCTCAGCGCGGCGCGCCTCTTCTTCGTCTACGCGACGCTGGTCCAACTCTTCTTCCTGGAGACGGCGCTTATCGCGGCGACGGGAATCATCGGTAGTCGCAGCTTCGCGTTCTGCGCGGCGAGCGCGACGCGCTGCACGGCGCGCCTCCTGGTCATCGTCTCCGACAGCCGGCTCATCTACCGGCGCATGGCTGGGGCGCCGCTCGCGCTCACCATCCCGGTAGCGATCACGGTCTCCACGGCTTCCACGCACGGCGGCCTCGTCATCAGTCGGGTAGGCATGTCTGCGGCGAGGTTCAGATCGGGGCTCGGCAGGTTCCATTCTTTCCGGCCGTTCCGGGCGAGGCTCAGTCTTGGGAGTCCCACGGAAGGAGCTGAAAAGACTGGAGAAGCCGGACTTCTTGGATGTTGAGACAGATCTCTTTATAGGAGTCGCGTCGGCAGCATCCACCATGACGATATCATCGTCGCGGGTGTGATAAGTCTTCGAACGCCGCCGTTCAGAGCGATCTCCATTCGGAACATCTGCAGTGTTGAGAACGACCACGTCATCTTCGGGCTCCGGTCGTTCGGAACGCCTGCGGTTAGAACCCGACGATCTGACACCGAGGACCTTGGCAGCCTTCGACGACATTTCGGGGATGGCTTCTGGAGGAGGAGACGCCATGCCGGAGGTAACATCGACTGAGTGACGGCGAGAAGGCTTGGAGGTAGAGCCGCGGCGCTTGTCGCGAGAAGATGCGGAGCGAGACAGCGGAACAGCCGCCGCGGCAGCGGCAACGGGGGTCGCGAACATGGTGGTAGCGCGGCTCAGAGGCGGCTTTGGTGTGGCCTTGTCGGCAGCCTTTTCAGAGCCAGATCCACGAGAAGATCCCTTCTCCTCGCGATCGCGGTCTCGCTCTCGCTCACGTTCTGAACGCGACGACGTCTTCTCAGACGGCTTGGACCGCGATGATGGCTTCTTCTCCTGGTGTTCCTTCTTCTCCTCGCGTTCCTTTTTGTCCTCGCGTTCTTTCTTCTCCTCGCGTTCTTTCTGTTCCTTGTGCTCTTTACGCGACGGCGTAGCAAACACGCCACCCCAGGCGGACGACGAAGGGGCCTCGCGGCTGGATGACTTGGACGACTTCTTCTTCGATTCGTTAGGAGGAGATTCGGGAGATTCAGCAGGCGCGGACGTGTCGTCGGCGGCAGGAGGAGTCGGGGGAGGTTCGGGAACAGGAATAGACTTGGACTTCTTAGACTTCTTGGATGGTTTCGCAGATGGCATGACTTCGGGCTCTTCGGGCGGCGGTGCGTCGGCAGCAGGATCCTCGATTTCTTCGTCCTCGTCAAACGCGCCAGGGAAACTTCCGGGAAGACCGGATTTCTTGCTCGACTTCTTCGACGATGGCGGTGCAGCCTCCACAACTGGGGCAGCCTGTTCGACGGAGACCTTGCGAGAAGACTTGGAGCGCTTTTCGGTCACGGGCGGCGGAGGTGGTGGGGGGGGAGATGGTTCGGGCTCTTCGTGTTTGTCTGGCGATTCCTCAACTTCAAAGAGCTTGAGACGGTCAGCAATTTTGCCTCCGACAGCCTTGCGAGAGGAGGCCGTCTTGGTGGAAGGAGAGGTCTTGGAGTCAGGCAGCGTGTCTGGATCGTCACGCGTGGCAGTTTCTAGTACACAACATGGTTGACCCCGGTTGGTTAGTATTCTAAGAGCTGACGTAGGCCATGGCAACCTCAGAGCAGTGCTGATAGAATCAGACAGACACTGGTGGAACAGAAAAATCATGGAGAACGGCAATAGGGGTAAGCCAGAGAGATTACTAGACACGGGAAGAGAGAACTTTGGAGAGACGAAAGAAAAAGTGTGGCAGTCCTTTTTTTATGTGGCTTGTCCAACTTGGTAGTGGACCTTTTTTTTCTTTTAGACAGCTTCCTTGCATATGCAAGCTGCAAGCTCTCAATCACGGGCATCAACAAAGATTGGGTCTTCTTCCAACATTTCAACAAGGCCACCTGGCCTGTGCTGGTGCTCCCTTTGGGGTGATTTCTTTTTTGGGTCTGGCCCAGCAATAGCCATCGAAAAGTCCAGGGCTGGCCCTTGTCCAGTTCATTTCATTCTGATTGTCTGATATGCACCCCGGACAATTTCAAGGAAAAAGGAGACAGGGGTGGGTGAAGCAATGACGGGAAACGAGGGAGGAGAAGGGCACGCCTCTTTGGGTTTCACTACCTCTATCGTATCCAACTGAGAGGGAGAGAGAGTGAAACAGTGTGCAAAGTGTGTAAAGAATAAAAATGAAATGAAATGAAGAAACAGAGGCTCGGAGGCTGATGGAAGATTGTGGAACTGGGTGGAGTGTTGGGTGTGCCAGCCAAAATTTGGAGTACAGACGAGATCAAAGGCTGGGGGGGGCAAAAGAGATCAAGAAAGACAAGCAGAATAAAGCAATCGAGAAATTCATATGCAAATCAGAAACACACTCACCCTTTTCCTTCTTTGACGACTTGGAAGAGACACCAAAGAAACTAAACGCGCCGGCCGTAGTCGTAGCCGCCGCAGCCGCGGACTTCTTGGTACCGCGCGAAAGGATGTCCTCAACCTCATCCGCGGTTGGTTCGACATCGCCAAAGTCCATGCCGAAATCGTCGTAGCCGCGGTCTTTGGATTTGCTGTAGCTGCTTGTGCTCTTCTTGCGGTCGCTGCTGCTGACGGCCGGCTCGATGACAACGCCCTTCGACTTGTAGTAGGACGACGACTTGCTGGTGCTTCGCGGTGCTGGCTCGGGCTCGGGCTCCGGTTCGGGTTCGGGCTCCTTGTCAAGGGCCAGGTCTCGGTTCTTGCTCTTGTAGTAGCTGGAAGAAGAGCGTCCCACTGTGACTGCCGGCTCGATCACGACCTCCTTGGCCTTGTAGGACGACGACTTGACACTGCCAGCCTTCTTCAGAGAGGACTTCTTGCGCGGGGTCGAATCCCGGTCGGCTTCGGGTTCGGCTTCGGGTTCGGCTTCGGGCTCCGCTTCCGCGGCAAGAGCTGCGGCCGCTTCGGCATCTGCCTTCTCGGCAGCCTCGCGCGCCTCCTGCTCCTCAGCCTCGCGAGCCTCCGCTCGCTTGGCCGACCGGGCAGACAGCTCGTCGTAGCGGGCCTGGTCCTTCCTCAGAAGCTTCTTTGCGGCCTTCTTCTTGCTCTTGAGCGTAGCAAGCTCCTTCTCCTCCTTCTCGATCTCGGCTTCCTCGGCGGCTTTCGCAGCGGCTGCAGCCTCTGCAGCCTCGGCGGCTGCGGCAGCTTCGCGGGCGGCTTGCTCCTCGGCTTCCCGAGCAGCCTGCTCTTCAGCCTCGCGAGCAGCTTGTTCCTCAGCCTCGCCAGCCGCCTGCTCCGCAGCTTCGCGAGCCTCGTTTCGTATCGCCGCCTTCGCAGAGAGTTCGTCCAGACGAGCCTGGTACTTCTTATGGAACTTGCCCGGTCCGCTCTTCTTCAAAACCAGCTGCGCAAGCTCCTTCTCTTCTTTGTCGATCAAGTCGGCCTCCTCCTCGGCCTTGCGCGTGTCTTCCTCTTCCTTGGCGATCCGCTCCTCCTCTTCACGCTTGGCTTGTTCCTCCAGCTCGCGGGCCTCCTCTTCAGCCTTGCGCTTCTCTTCCTCCTCGGCCTCCCGTGCCAGGCATTCCGCTTCTTCTTCAGCCTCCTGCGCCAGGCGTTCTGCATCGGCCTTCTCCTGCTTCTTCTTCGCCTTCTCCAGCTTCTTCATCTCCTTTTCGGTCAATTTTGGCTCCTTCTCCTTCTCCTTCTCCTTCTCCTTCTCCTTGTCCTTGTCCTTGTCCTTGTCCTTGTCCTTGTCCTTAACCTTGGATTTCTTATCTTTGGACTTGGATTTGGACTTGTCGTAGTCAGCCTCATCATCCGACTTGGGCGGTGAAGGAGCTGGCGCAAGAGCATCGTCCTCCTCGACAACCTTTTTCGACGACTTCTTCGACTTCTTATCAGACGACAGCCAGCCCGACCAAGAATCATCCCTCGCCTCTTCGACATCATCAGGTTTGATTGAGTCGAGGTTCTCGCGATCATCGTCATCGACGGGAGCCGTCTTGAATGCCGAGGCCGATGTCGAGGCCGATGACAGCAGCTTGGACTTCTTCTTCTTCTTCTTGCTCGAGTCGTCGACGGGTTCTTCAATCGCATCGGGCTTCCACACATCTTCGAATGCCGAGTCCCTCTTCTTCTTCTTGTCGGCCGGGTCGTCCCAGTTGCTGGAAAAGAAAGCATCGCCGTCGCCAAAGTCCTTGCCGGTGTCGACGGGGTCGTCGAAGCTGTCAAGGAGATTGGTTTCACTGGTTTTCGTCTTGCTAGAGGTGTCTTCTTCGTCGTCGAGTTTGATCAGAGCTGCAGAAGTCGATGGAGTCGTGGTCTTGCTTTTCTTTCCTTTCTTGGTCAGCGTAGTGGCTCCCCATGCAGGACCTGCCCAGTCGTCAGCCATCTCCTCTTTCTCCTTCTTCTTGTCGTCCTCGGCGATCGTGTCGATCACAGGCTCAACCGCAGCGCCCTTCTTCTTCGAAGACTTCGTTGTGAATCCCAAGTCCCAAGGAGAAGTTTTGGTCGAGTCATTGGTGTCGGTGGCACCAGCGGCCCCATCGTCGCCATCAAGACTTTTCCAGAAGTCATCCTTGTTCGCAGATGCATCACCAGTGTCGTCGTTCTTGGATTCGGAAGCTGTCCAGTCCATAAAGTCGGCCACCTTCTTCTTCTTCTTGGACTTGGTGGTCGTCACCACTGGCGCATAGAGATCATCGGCTTCGTCTGTCTTAGGCGGCTCTGGCTCAGGAACAGGTTTTGGTGTTGGCTCCGGTTCGGTAGACCCAGTATCTCCCCAAATACTACTTGTCTTCTTCTTCTTGGTCGTGGTTGTACTGGCGCCCCAGATATTGGCCTTTGGTTCTGGCTCTTTGGGGGTCTTTTCAGCCTTCGGCTCTGGTACTGGCGTTGGGGGGTCATCCCACAACAAAGTGGCCTTCTTCTTGTTAGGTTTCGTGGTGGCAGCAGGAGGTGGGGCAGGGGTCTCTTCCACAACAGGGTCTTCAGAGGCACCCCAACTGAAGAGGGAGTCCTTCTTCTTCTTCTTGCCGGTGGCAGTGGTGCTGATTCCCCAGCCGGTGTCAGACTTCTTGGCGGCGTCCTCCTTCTCTTTGTCGTCGACATCGTTGTCTTCAACCTCACTACCCCAGCTCATCAACTTAGACGAGCTCTTCTTTGCAGACGTGTCGGCCGTGGAAAAGCCGTTAGACCCGTCGCCAATGGCGTCCGTAACTTCGTCAGCCCAACTGCCGCCCGTAGTCTTCTTATTTGTCTCGTCGTAAGTGTCGAGACCAAGGCTCCAGCTGAAGGAAGATGAGTTCTTCTTCTGGTTCTTCGTGCCGCTAGGCCATACATCGGTGGCGCTGTTTTTAGGATCATCAGTCGCTGTTTTCGACTTGGACTTGTCTTCTTCAGGCTCATCGGTGTCGTTGCCCCAGCTGAACAAGCTCTTCTTCTTCTTGTCCTTCTTGGCAGTGTCTTTCTCCTCGGGGACTTCTAGAGTTGTTGTCTCGGTGCTGTCGAGATTCCATGCCGAGGATGACTTCTTTTTATCACCTTTCTTGTTTGAGCTAAAACCCCATAAACTGTTGTTTAGGTCGGACTTTGATTTAGACTCGGCCGCTGTAGTTACCAGAAAAAGAAAAAGAAAAAGTTGCGTCAGTATACGATTCAACACTTGGTGGTCAAAAATTGGATGTAGCAGGGAAACATCTACCTTTTGCTGATTTTCCGGTAAGTGAAGTGAGCAAGTCATCCTCGGGTTCTTTGGGTATCTCCTTTTCGGGAATCGGATCCTCCATAAGCGGGTTCTTTTCCTTCTTCTTTTTCTTCAAAGTTGTACTGGGAGTTGCCCAGGTGTTGGTGGATTCCACCACAGGTCCCGGATCGGGGACTTTTTCAGGTTCTATAGATATACAAAAACATCAAAGTCAGTAAATTCATGTCGGCTGTCAAAGTCCTTCATACTCACAGCTCGCAACAGGCGACCAGGAGGGACTTACCCTTATCTTTCGTCGTGGTATCTGCAAATGAATCCCAAGCCGAGGTCGTCTTGGTAGCCGGTGAAGTCCAGTCGTTCTTTTCCTCGACTTTTTTCGGCTCTTCATCGACAGGGTCTTCCCAAATGCTCAGGCCGGTGGTTTTCTTGGTCTTCTTGGTTTTTTTGGTGGCCGCATAGATATCCTCGACTGGCGCGGCCGCGGTAGTGGTAGCGGTAGCGATGGTGGTATCTTCAAGGTTTGTTGACGCGAGTTCCGGCTTCTCGTCGAGGGATTGAAACAACGAGCTGGCTTTGGCTTTCTTGCCTTTCGTACCGATCGATCCCCATGGAGAGGACGAGGTCTCTTCGGTCTTCTTGGAGTCAGTGGCACTAGATTTCCAATCCCACCCATCACCACCACCACCACCTCCTCCGACACCACCACCAGAGCCAGTGTTCCAGCTCGAGCCCCAGGAGCCAAGTTTATTGGAGTCGCCAGCGGCGCCATTAGATTTGCTGGAGTCATCAAGCTTGATTTCGGTGAAGGATTCAGACGCAAAGTCTCCAGGAGAGGTTGAAGCGGGAACGACGGTTTCGGAGCTCTTAGCTTCTCCTGCTAGAGCTACGGCGCCCTTCTTCTTCTTTCTCTTCGCCGTTGCGGTCAAAGGCATGTCCCATGTGCCGCCGGTGTCAGCATCGGCAGCAGCTTGTTCGGCTTCCTTGGCCGCCTTTTCTTTTTCGGCCTCCTCTTCTTGACTCTTGTCGGCAAAATCATCCTTGCCCTTGCCGGCATCCTTGTCCTTGTCGTTATCTTTGTCATCACCGCCGGAACCACCGCTGGCTCCACCGCTGGCTCCACCGGCACCATCGCCGGCGGGAGGGGTTGCGTCCTTGTCGCCGCCGCCGTCGCCAGAAGTGCCAGTATTCGACGGCTCATTGCCCCAGGCAGCCAAAGGGGTAGCCTTCTTCTTCTTCTTCGCGTGCTCACGCACCCCGTCGTAGTTAGCAAGATCGATTACGGTCGACCGTGGAGGGGGGTCCAAAACCCAGGGGAGTGGGGTGACATCGCGTGAATCGCTGGTCGGAGAGGAAGAAGTTGGAGCAGGCGGGTGGGACAGAGAATCAAGAAGCCAGGACGGAAGATTTGGCCGAGCAAGATTGTCAGTGCTAGCAGGATCCATGATTGAGACGTCGTCATGGGGAGCGAAGATATCAGAATCGGGGTCAGGCTGGGAGGTTCGAAGGGGTCGCAGAGAGCCACAGAATGGTAATAACTCTGGCTTAGTACTAGGGAGTCGCAAAGTTCGTGACTGGAGAGCAAACGCGCTCGATCGCCGCAGCTGGTGCTAGAGACAACGCGTTGAGCAATTATAGAGTCAGACACAATTCAGTTCATACAGATATACCAGATCAAAATGTGAAGTTCAGAAGATATTGGTGCGGGCATGAGATCAGATGAGCAACATTCCAGGTGTGGCTGGAGGGCAAGGGAGGGAGGAGGAGCGGCTAAACAGAATGGAGGTCAAAGACAGACAGGCAAAATGACGGTGTTCGCTGGTGAGCCCAGACTTTCCACGACACGGGATAGTGCCCACAGACAAGTCTACGAGTACGACCGCTCCGCCAGTCTGGCTACAGTAAGACGGCCGCCACTGGAGCTGATCCAAGACCCAGCAAGGCAAGAAGAAAAAAAAGAAAAAAAAGAAAAAAAAACCCTGTGAAACGAGATAACATGGGACAAAAATGCATAACATATAAAATATCAAGAGGAATATGTTTTAATATATCCTATGCAGCATACCTTTTTCAGACTGCTTCGGCGTGCGACCCAACAGTCGGCAATCAGACTCAGTCGGTAAGACAGGTCATTGTCTATCCGATGGCCCTGGCGGTCAGTCCAGGGAGTTTGTGTATATTGCGAAGCCATGATGGAAGTGAGATCACGATCGTCGTGGCGCCAGGGGCTATTTTGTCGAGGCGACATGTCGCATGGCAGCCGTCGGTTCCCATGAGACGAAGACAGGCTCGGGGCTAAGGGAGACGCGGAGAGGCAAGTCGAGAAAGAAGACGGGGCTGAGGACACGGGAGCCTTGGAGTAGTCTGCGCCGGTCAGCGACGAGGAGGAAAAGGTCGCTCCATATGGCAGCGTCGTGTGGGCGCGCGTGTTTCTGGGCCAGCAGATGTCGGCGGCAGCCATTTTTGCTCAAGTTGAGAAATCGATCGGTGTGGAGAGCCTTGACGGAGGATGAGAGAGAAAACTCATTGGCCGACAAGATTTGCGAGGCTGTCGTCGTATATCAGAACAGGACCGCACATGAGACTAGAAATAAGCGGAACATGTAAGAAAACATGAGATCAAGACGAACAGCGGAGAAGCAGAAGGAACACAGAAAAAATAGCAGATTAAGGCGAGACTCTATGGAAAAAACGGAGGCGAAACGCACGCTTGAAAGAAGAGTTAAGAGGCAGAGCAATAGAAAAATTGGAAGCAAAGAATGGAAAAGGAAACCGGCTAAGAAAGCAGCAAAAAGAGAATACCGGACCAGATTAAGCAAGAATATAACAGTGGCGTCTGGGGGGTAAACGGCAATAGGTTAAAGTGGTGGGGGAGGGATGGCCGAGTGTGACGATGCCGTCAATATCAGGGCGAATGTATCATCAAGGCCAGAGAGGGAGGCGGAGAGAGAAGCCCCAAGGTTGAGTGAGGTGAGTGGACACAGAAGGATCCGGCAAGTCTGGACGTCAAAACAGGGCGAACCAGTGCTGGCGTCAGGATGGTAGAGAGTGTTGGCCTCACAGCGCACAACGAGGAGATATCGAGACGTTGGTCGATTCGATGTTGTCACGGAGAGGCCAGAACCGAGGTGAGAGAGCCAAAGAGACAGCGCAGAGAGTACCGTACTGGCCGAGGAGGTGGAGGTATTCGGCGTTGTTTTCCGCAGAGGCGCACATATGTAAATGAAGGCAAGTTCAGGAATTCTCGTGGCCAGTTCTTGCTTGTGGATACTTGAAGGGGGGCGACGAGAAAACTGAGGGTCGGCGAAGCAACGAGGCAGGCAAAAAAGATTCTAATAGAGGGTCGATCGGCTATGGCAGTGTTGGTAACAGTGTTGATTCTGGTCCAATCGTCTGTCTGGTACTACCCGCAGAAGCGATCGGATGGCTGCAGAGAGAAAAAAAGGGTCTTCACAGCCAGGATATGATCTTGTGGGAGGATCACGGAAGTGGAGGAGAGGAAGAGAGAGGAGAGGAGAGAGATTCAAGCAAAGGGCAGTTGCAGGAAGAAAAAAAATAAAAATCAACAAAAATTCTAGAAATTATATCCAGACGGATCGGTGGAAGAGGAGAAAATCCAGAGTTTGTGTACTGTAACAAGGATCAGAAGGCGGTGACGAGAGAGGAAAGGAAACGGAGAATAATTATGGAGAAGAGTGCGCGAAGAGGCCGAACTAGAGAAAATCGAGGAACAGGGGGGTGTGGCTGTCTTTCTGCCCTTTAACTTTCGGGGGCTTTTTTTCTTTTCTGTTTCTTCTCTGATAGCGAGGCTGGAGAGTTAGTCCGAATGGTCAGATCTTCGGTTGCGATAGACGGTATGGTGCAGCAAGGTGAGTCGGGTGGCCAAAAACGCTGCTTGGTGGTCAAGTTGGTGATGCTTGTGACAGAAGATGAAGATTTGGTGAGAGCCGCACACACAACTTTCACAGAGGGGAAACACCCCCAAACACATATTTTATCTAGCAATATCGATTGTGTGTATCGATATGCATCTATCAGGGTGTTTTAAGTCACTGAGGCGTTCTTTCATCCCTCGAAGGCGCGGATCACATCCCAATCTGAAGCGATAATCCGGGGGCTGGTAAAAGTCTTTCTTCCTTTTCTGTCCGTGACCGACCTGGCCATGCACGGACAGTTTACTATACGGGACAAGTGAATATTGAACCCTAAACGAGCTAGTGAAGGTCACAGGAGGTTGCAATTCCAGTCCCGATGGATAAACATCTCACTCTCAGTGTGTTGGAAGGGAGAGATTTCGTGGTGTGAAGGATGGTGGGCGGAGAGGTGCATGTATGTCTGCGTGTGTGTGTGTGTTCCTGTCGCTGTCAGAGCGCATCAAACATGCCCACCCGAGACGATGAGAACGGACCTCACAATCAAGCCAAGATAAGCCAGACAGAGCCACTCCACGTCCGTCAAGCCCCCTTCTGTGCAGCTTTGACGGCAACGAGCCGCTCCCGCGCAACAGCGCACGACGTTGGAAGCCGGTCACCCAGCACCCACGATCAGGCCGTTTTTGTGTTTAGGTTAGCCCACAAGCTGGTGCCTGGCCGGACTCAACGCAGTGCATGCTAGCAAACCAACGGTGTGTCTCTCAGACCATCACTAATGAGCTGTCACACTTCCAGCGGGCTTATTTTTCTTCTTGCACTCCAACGTGGCTCTGTGTGTCTGGTCGCAAACAATGAACACGGTTAAACCCCCTTTTTTAGCCCCAAGGGTTCACCCGCAGCTTATCGTCGGACACTATTGAGGGCGCTGTTTTGTTTGACAGGACGCTTGGAGCAAACGAAACGTGCAACGCAGGGAAGAGGGGAGATGGAAGGGCGAGGATAGGCGGTTCTACAGAATACTCCGTGAGTCTTAGGGAGTGGTGGCAAGAACCATCAGATCTCTCTCTCTCTTCTTCTCCGAAGGAACAAGAGAGCCAACATCAATCATCCTATTTCAGGAACGGGAGTCCGCGCTGATCATGCTACATCAGGGGGGGCACATCCTTCAGGCTCTGTTATCTCCTCTGCCCCCTGTGATCACAGGCCGGAAGAGCATACTCCTCCGGCTAACTTGATCAGTCAATTATCCTGACTGAAAGGTAAAAAGAGTCCCTCTTCCTGCCAAGGTGGGAAAAGTGCCATCACTAAAAAGAAGGGTTTCTTCGAACTTGGCCTCTTCCAGACGCCCGCCCGCTGCGATTCTCCGACCTTCCCGTCTTCCGAAAGTGGCTCGTTTATCCGGCCGGCTTTTGATAGATGGAACGTCCTGATGCCATAAAGTGCTCCCAACCCACCACTATATTCCACACCTCCACCTTCAACAATCGTGCCAGACAAGTTTATTCAAGTGTAATCGTCCTCATCATGCCCTTTATGGCCGGAAAAGCAATCAATATACAGTACACTGTGTCTCATCCTGACGAGGGAGACCGGAAGTCACTTCACTCAGAAGAAGTGTGTGTGTCACACAGATTCCCTTCTGGTCTTATCGCTTCCTCTTTCTCTGATCCATTGTTCCCCTTCTCTCCCCCTCACACATCCCCTCCCCTCTTTTACTGGGTCCAACCGCGTTTAACTCGCTTTCTGCTAGTCGGCTGAACCGAACGGCGTGCCATCGAGACGGTGGCTCTCTGCAATGTGTATTATGCAGAGTATGCAAATACGAGTATGTAGTGTAGTGGTGACGGATTCTGTGTTCCGTCTTCTGTCACATTCTCTGTGACTTGGACTCTGTCAACATGAGATATCAGGTGAAAGTTTCCAAAAGCAGAGAAGCAAGGTGAAAATCCCGTCGGTTGGAAAATGCGCGGTATATGGGCGCCATGTCCCGATCCTGGAGCCAATCCCGGCCGTCCCTTGTCCCGCGCCGTGGTTCCCCGACATCGCCAACCAACAGAGAACCGACATCTACAGTACACATTTCATGCCTGCGTTTTTTATCTTCTTTTTTCTCTTTTTTTCTCTTTTTTTCTCTTTTTTTCTCTTTTTTTCTCCTTTTTTCTCTTTTTTTCTCTTTTTTTCTCTTTTCTCTTTTTTTCTCTTTTTTTCTCTTTTTTCTTTTTTTTTCTCTTTTTTTTTCTCTTTTTTTTCTACCGCTTCTATTACCACAGACACGTACGACGTGTACGCATATGCTAGGACATGTAACTGTCCGTGCTAAAGGGGCGGGAGGCAACACGGATCTCACGCGAATAGATTCTAAAAGGTTTTTTCCAAGTGATATGGCTCTGCCTTCGTTTCACACCCTTCGGATTTTCCCCGTGAGAAGATGGTCAAGAGGAAGAAAAATATATAAAAATAACAATAAAAAACACCTCGCTGTGTTCTCCTTCACCGCCCCTTTTTCAGCGAATAGCATCATGTCTTTGCATCCCTTTCGCTTGGTTGGTGGGCAAGGTGGGTATCTCATGTGGGTGTGGTTGCGTTTGTTACTCTCACTACACCCTCTTCTGATATAGTGTGTATTCACATATTCTCCCTCTCCCGCCGTTGCCTGCGGTTCTTCTCTCTTGGGGTTACATCCACTATGTGACTCCAACTATAAAAGACCACTGCTACGCTAATGCATTGACGACTTGCCACTGTCGTTTTTGCGGTGCGGCTGCTATCAGAAAATCAGGCCCTGTGATGTTCTTCTGCTCCCTTCACACCCTCTCAGCGTCGTGGTAAAGCCTCCTGCATATTCCAGATATTGGTATCTGTCACATTCAAGCAAACGCCGACGGCACCACCACCACCACCATCCCTTTTCTGATATTGTTGCCCGGTTTTTCCTCCCAGGTGAAAGGACGCTCGTGATCTCTTTCAACCTGTGCCGTTTTGTGATCCCGAGCGATGACGTTTTGGCCTGACGAGCTGATAAGGACTCCAACAAACTTGAATCCAACACCAGTATGGGTAGATTGCATTCACTCTACCCAGAGCTATTCAGAACCTTATCGGGACGGACCTGGACGGCGTAGGTGGCACGACCACAGTAGGACCACACACTCCAGCATGTGGGACTGAGAAAGTTTCAGGACGCAGGACAGATCTGTATGTTTACCAACGAAAACTTTTTTCTTTTTTCTCTTCCCTCTATGTCACCTGTCTCCGGGCCGGTCTTTGAATAGAATGTGAGTCAGGCGCAGTTTATCCTGCAGGAGACAAAAAAAAATACAACCAGAACCGTTCGGCCTCATTACAGTTTCCCCTGGAAGATTTGAGTTGATGCAGCTCGGTTTGGTGGACATCATCATAATACACG
The DNA here is from genome assembly GCA_001510565.1 of Knoxdaviesia proteae. Classification (NCBI taxonomy): domain Eukaryota; kingdom Fungi; phylum Ascomycota; class Sordariomycetes; order Microascales; family Gondwanamycetaceae; genus Knoxdaviesia; species Knoxdaviesia proteae. The sequence continues at coordinate 1,165,338 of LNGL01000001.1, read as the reverse complement.
ACACGTAAGCATTCATTACATATGATACATGGTAAGAAGCCAGTCAATCCAGGCTCTCGCTGTCTCTATCTCCACTGTTTTCTCGGAACTCCTGCTTTACAGAAACTGGGGAAGCTGGGCATCTATCTTCCATGGCACTTAAGCCCAACCAAACTCTTACTCCGGAGTACTTACTCAGTATGCACACACATATAGCTACAGTCCACCTGCTCAGTGCCTCCCAAACCAACATCCTCATCGTGACAACGACCGGGTTTTTCTAAAACTCAAGATACCAGAAACAAGTATCACACCCGTTGAAGATGCGCGAGCATGTATTTCCTGATGAATGCTTGATGCTGCACGACATGCAACCTGCTTGAAGCCCACGTCCGTCGGTGCCCAAAGGCGGAATATGAACGTAATTTCTACCACAGCACGGCCACCTTACGCAGGAAGACTTAGTCTGGCCAGTTGATTGGCACATAATGGCAATTACCGAGACATGGCTTCACCTCGATGCAGGACAGTCCATTTTCAGCTGGGCATCAACCGCCAACGGCTTGTTCACTTGCCTCCCAGTTGAGCATAACGGGGAAGCGACCAAACGAGTGAATATAAAAAAAGAAAAAAATCACGTTCTCTTACTGTATATCCAAGGCCCCAGAAAACATATGCAAACCTCCCTGCCAACGCAAGTTCCCACCCAGCAAAAACAGCACAACTGCACGAGAATGCCACTTTTTTACGGAGACTGTCCCCAGTCAAACCACGTTAGCTTTGATGCCTGACTGTTACCAGATACGGATGTGTTCTTCTGTCTTCTTTCTGGCTCCTTCTGGTGTCCATCTGATACGGATCCGCCCGGTACAGAGGGAGGACATGGAGAGGGGACGCACGGCAAAGGGCAAGCTGTCGCCAGGGCTTCTGCGGCCAACCGAAATGATGTGCTTTGTTGTTTGCTGGCAAACAGGCAGGGCAACACGCAGGCAAGCAGGTACGCAGCAACGATCAATTTTTGTTGAACTGACAACGCATTGACGGATATGTACAGCATTGCATGTGTGCAAAACGCTCTTAGCACCCCCCCCCCCCCCCCNNNNTTTCTTTCGCCCGGGGGGATGCAGAATGAAGCCGGGCCGGCTGGGAGAGGAGGGCGGGAAAGGGCCAGAAGGAGTCATGCACCGTACACAGTGAGTCAATCGGATCAGGACCTGACGGAGCACAGCATCTGGCCAAGTAAGGCCATATGCAGGACACCGTGTTTGTGAGGGTATGGTGATCTGGATTGGCTGTGACCAAACAGAATTGTTGTTGATGTTGCTGTGTATTAGGGCGTAGGGTTTCGGTGGCTCTGGGTTAGACCCTAGTGGGCGGGTAAGTCAGGCACGTGATGTCGCGCTTGCCGTGCCTGCCACGCGCTTCGTTTGTTTTCCATTTAACGCGACGACATCAAGATCGTCACAACTCTGTTTTCTTTTTCATCAAGCAACGGGGCCTTGAGTCTGTGCTTTTTTTGGGGGGGTGGCATTCATCTGGATTTTCATCCTGTTCACCCCAGAGGCATACGAACAGGCCCGAATCTGCCCACGCTCGACAACTTCAATCATTTGGCGTGTCCCATGATGCCTGCAGCAACCAACCGAAAACTCTTCATCGGTAGCCTCTAAACGAACGACAAGTCTCCCAATTATCTGCCAGAAAAGCAATGATTCACCGATGACGACCGCCGCCACAACCCCCGAAACCTGCGCGAACCCGCTCTGGCTGGGCTGGGTCAAAGAATGGCTCGACTTCGCGCGCGAGAAGAACACCCGCGGAGTTACGGTCTACCGCCACGCCTACAACTCGCTGCTCGCATGTCCGATCGTGTTCGACCACCCATCACAACTCGTGCAGCTGCGCGGGTTTGGCCCGAAGCTGTGTGAGCGCTTGACCGCGCGGCTCCGCACCCACTGCGAGGAGAATGCCCTGCCGATGCCGCGGGTGCGCAGGCGGGGGCGCAACGGTGTAGAGATCCCGGAGGCCGAGGATGCACCTGCGCCGCGTGCTCGGCGGCCGGCCAAACGCCGCCAGTATGTCCCGATGTACCGGTCGGGCCCGTACGCCATCATCATGGCGCTGGCAACGCTGAGCGAAGATACCCCCGATACGCAGGGGCTGACGAAGTCTCAGCTTATCGAGCTTGCTCAGCCGTTGTGCGACTCGTCGTTCACCGCGCCGCCGGACCCGACCAAGTTCTACACGGCGTGGAACTCGATGAAACAGCTGATTGAGAAGGATTTGGTCATTGAGAAGGGACGGCCGCTGCGGCGGTATACGCTCTCGGACGAAGGCTGGGAAATCGCCAAGAAGATGCAGGCTGCAGAGAATCCGACAGCATCGCCATCAAAGAACGCACCAGCCACAACAACTGCTCCTTCTCCAGCGCCCCCCAAGCCGCCACAAGCACAGGCTAGTTCTGGAGCCCAACAATGGTCATTTACCGATGCCGAGCTAGACGAATCTTCACTTATGATTATTCATAGCGATGATGAAGATTCTGCTATAACTTCAGGTCCTCCCGCAAACGGCGCCAGCGAAGTCCATATGGATCCTACTTCCACGCGCACTGCTGGCAGCACCGACGACAACAATGGCTCAGCCATCCCGACGTTTTCGCCCATCAAGTTACCGCCCGGCACGTTCACCATCGAGCTACTCCTCGACGTCCGAGAAGTCCGCGCCAAAAACGACCGCGACTACATGCAGCAGCAGCTGTCCAAGCAGGGCATCCAGCCGATAATGCGCAGTCTCGAGGTCGGCGATGCCCAGTGGATCGCGCGGTGCACCGAGCCCGGACTGCTCTCTCGCGTGGGAGGCGACGAGAGCGGCAGCGACGAGGTCGTTCTTGACTGGATCGTTGAGCGGAAACGGCTGGACGACCTGGTTGGCAGTATCAAAGACGGGCGCTTCCACGAGCAAAAGTATCGGCTCCGCCGCAGCGGGGTACGCAACGTGGTGTACATCATCGAAGAGATCGCAATGGACAGCATGGCGCTGCAGCGGTACGAAGAGGCGGTTCGGTCGGCCATGGCCTCGCTGCAGGTGGTCAACGGGTACTTCCTGCAGCGCACCGCCCGCATGGACGAGACCGTTAGCTACCTGGCACGCATGACCCGCCTCCTCCGCCGCCAGTACTCCCGCCAGACGCTGCACGTCATCCCTTCCAGTGTGCTAACACCCGAGAACTACCTCCCGCTGCTCCGGCACCTACGGACGACCGAACCGGACACGAACTACTACATCTCATATGCAATGTTCGCCGCCCTTGGATCCAAGTCGGATTTGCTGTCGCTGCGCGACGTGTTCCTCAAGATGCTGATGACCACGCGGGGTATCTCGGGTGAGAAGGCTGTCGAGATCCAGAAGAGATGGAAAACTCCGCATGCATTTGTGCAGGCGTACGAGGCGTGTGGGACCGGCGAGGCCGGGAAGAAACGGAAGCGCGAGATGGTCTCGGAAGCGCTCGGCCATCTCGTCGGGCGCAAGAAGATCGGAAGGGCGTTAAGTGAACGCATTGCAGAGGTCTGGGGGGATTTCTAGAGATGTCGCTCTGCTATGTGACGGGGTTTGGGTCTGGCGTGGTGCATTGCATATTACACTTTGGCATGTGGCGCATCGCTTTTCTTTTTCTCGGATAGTTGCCCTGTAGAGGGTTGGTTTTGTTTTCTGGGTGCTTCTTTTTCACGTTTGATTTGCTCTGTTCAGCATTGGATATGTATGGTTTAACTCCACAGCACCATTGTCTTGATGGTATGAAGAATGTTAACGCTCATGAAGGTTCGGCATCCAATTTTCCTATGTAACTTGAAATTCTATCTCGCCGACTACTGTTGCTCTTACAAGCTAGCCGATGCGTTCTCGGCAATGACCTTGCGGATCAGCTTCTCCAGGATCGGAATCGACCCGCTCCCGTCGTTTCCGCCCAGGTACCCAGTGACAGACTTCTCGGCGTACTTGGCCACCACATCCACCTCGACATTCACAGTCTCGCCAACCGCTTTCCGGGGAATCACAACACGGTCCTGGGTGTACACAATCAGCATGACCTCGAACCAGCCGTCGGCGTCGTTGACAGCCGTGACAGTCAGGCTGGTGCCGTCGAGCGCGATGAAGCCCTTGTACACGATGTAGCGCATCAGCTCGGGCTTGCGCGGCTGGAACCGCAGGCTAAGGGCGTTGCCGTCGGGCCGGCGGTCGATGATGGTGGCGACGAAGTCGACGTGGCCCTGCACGAAGTGGCCGCCCATGCGGGTGTCGGCCCGCACCGCGCGCTCCAGGTTCACAGGGCTGCCGGCGGCCAGGTCGCCGAGGTTCGTCACACGCAGGGTCTCGGGGGCAATGCCGACGGTGAACGAGGCCGGGGTAAAGCATGTCACTGTCAGGCACACGCCGTTGATGGCGATGCTGTCGCCTTCGTGGGCGTCGGAGAGCAACTGAGAGCCCGAGGGCAGGTTGATCACCATCGACGTTCCGCCGGTGGCATCCTGGTTGTCGACAGAAGCGACGGCTAGGATATGCATGGGAGTTAGAGATGATACCATGAAAACGCAATCGTGGGAGGACGATGTTGCCAATGTTCCGTGGGAGGGGAGTTGGGGGATTGTGATGGGGTCATTTCACGTGTGAACAGGACTCACTTCCGATCTCTTCCACGATTCCAGTGAACATGACTGTAGTTACAGGAGATGGTATCTTAAACAGATGGTATTGACAAAGGAGGAGAAATATATGCCAAAAGGGAGATGTCAGCGAGGATAAAAGGCCGGATCCCAAGCGGAGGGGCTGAAAGTGTGATGTCGTCGGTCGGAGCCGTTTGGAAGGCCGATCTTCGGTTATGACTCTAACGGGGTTTGTCGCTGATATCTGGGATATCGTTGTAGAGGGGTCTTTGCCCACTTTTGTATGCAGAAAGCCGGGTAAAGTTTGGTGTGGAGAATGGAACTTGATAGATGCAACGGGCAAGAATTGTGATGTCGTCATTCGCTTATAGCATAAGAGAGAATGAAGAAGACGGAAGTTATCTGTGTCCTTCATATATTCGCTCTTCACGTGGATTCATGGAGGAATGTTGATAAGAAACTGATAATTGATAAGTGATGATGCAAAATTGATCAGATGGAGTGCGGAATTTGTCAGTTGGGTCTAGGTGGGGGTTTGAGTTCAAGGGTTAGGGTTGACATATTGACTTTCGTGCGTGTATTATAGAGGACTACCTGAACCACGTATAAGACAAAGGCTCGTGAAATGTTCCAAAACTCCTCTATTAATGCAAGATCTAATCATGCACGCTCTGCGTTTCTCAATATGCTGCTTCCATCTCCATGTCTACTACGATTCTCACAATCTAAAAACCACACTTCCACTTCAAATCCGCTCCATTTTACGCCTTGCCGTTGGTCTTGGCCTTCAGCTGGAGCTCAAGCTTCTCCAGACGCGAGAAGGCAGCCGAAACCTTGGACATACCGCTGACCATCAGGTAGAACGGGATGACGATCCAGAAGGCGTTGAGGAAGACAAAGTATCCGTAGAAGTAGTAGGGCTCCGGGCGCGAGTACTCGACGCCGTAGATCAGGAAGTTGAAGACGAAGATGCCGTAGTACAGCACGTCGCCGTACAGCTGGCCAAGGCTGATGACAATCTGCAGCGGGTAGCGCAGCGAGTGGTTCGAGGCAATGGCAATGGCGCAGAGCATCGACAGCGGGCCCCAGCAGATGGCGGTGATCGACTCCATGCACACGGTGAAGCCGTCCTGCGTCAGGTACCGCGAGTCGGACAGCGAGTACTCCTTCCACAGCTGGGCCAGCAGCGTCATCTCGCCGGCGATGGTGCGGAAGTGGGACGCGAAGTAGCCTGTGAGGACGGTGTGTTAGGCCGGAGAGGGGAATAGAGAGAGAGAGAGAGAGATAGGACTTGCCCTCCAGGATGAAGTGAATGCCGGAGCACAGCACGAACCACAGCATGGTGGCCAGCTCGCCGCGGGACATCGACGGCCGGTTCTTCTTGGCCAGGATCAGCGCCGGGAGCAGCATGACGGCGCATCCGGCGGAGAAGCAGGCCAGGATTTCCGGCCGGGACATGTGGTTCTCGGCGTACAGCGGGATGGCCACACCGAGCGGCCAGTACGGGTGGGCCGGGGCATTGGCGCCGGCAGTGGACGAGGCACCGGAAGACATTTTGAGAGACGGGGAGAAGTTAGCGATTGAAGATTGGGACAACGAGAGACAAAAAAAAGAGCGTGCAGGAATGAGCCTAGATAATCGCGGGCGACTGGTGAATAGGGGCGTCTCTGTGTTCGTTGCCGGAGAGAAAGTCACGACGAGAATGTGCCAACAGAGACTCTTTATAGCAAAACACAGATAGACGATGGCTTCCAAGACCTTTATTCAGTCCTTCGGGTCCCGAGGAAATCCGGGAAGATGCATCGGCTTGATGCAACGCTTTTCCTACGATCGAAGAGTTCTTCTTGTTTTTCCCTTTCTGTTTGGCAGCTCGTGTTCGGTCTCTGAGTCCTTCAGGGATGGCCACGGGAAGCTGCATGAGCGGCCTCAATTTACAGCGCCCTACAGGGGCTGCTGCACCATTATCAGCGTTAATCGCCCTGTAATCGGCAGTGGGTTGGTGGTTGTGTTGGGGTAGCTGGACCCTAAAGCTGGGCGGTATAATTGCGCCAAGCAAGAGCCTGGCCCGCTAGGGTTTGGACCCTAATCAAATGGCATCCATCAAAAAAAGGCTCTATACGAACACGAAGCCGCCTTGGTGATGCATATATCGGGTCTATGCAGCTAACGAACTTTTCGTTCCGCATATCCGGGCGCTTCTTTACGACGGTGACATTTTTTATTTACTCTTCACTTCGTTCACTTAAACCGATGCTCGTACAGGCACATATAATTTCTTCTCTGTATTTGAACTTGCGACCACTGTTCCGCAGACTCCTGGTATATCATCTCACATGCATACAATTTTCATATCTTCGTTCCGCCGTTCTTCGTCTCACCTCCTCAGCTCTAGCAGTTCGCAACCACGTCCCGACCGGCAGCAACCGACTTGTCGAGAGCCGCCTGGGCCTTCGCAATAGCCGGATCGGCCCTGGCAAGAAGCAAGACGCGTTATTTTGATTACTTCTACTCAACGTAGGCAGTGTTGGACACAGGGGTAGAAAGAGCACAAGGGCCATTACTTACCTATCTCCGCTGGCCAGTGCGGTCCCGATGGCAGTGAGACCGGCCTGGACCTCTTGACGGCCGGCCTGAGGGGGGGCTTGGCCGGTCACGAGAGCACAAGCAATGGTGCTGATACCTGCGGTAGCCTGGCTGAGACCGGCCTGGGCGGCCGACTTGACAGTGGCGTTCTGGATGTCCTCGATGGCATTGGCGGTCTGGCCGAGTCCGGTGACAATGCGGAACCGGGCCAGGTTGCAGGTGATGCTACCGAGAGATCCGAACAGTTCCCGGGGGTTGATGGCAGCTGGGAAACGAGACGTTCAGGCGGTTAGTGCAAGGTCCTGGATCCTACTGGTTCATTGGCTTGGAACGAGTACACACCTGCGTTGCCGAGGGGAGCGGCGAGCGTCACCAGGACGGCACAGAGAACAGGAGTGAAATGCATTGTGAAGGATTATAAAAAGCTTCTTCAAGAAGTCTTCGGAAAGGAAAGGAAAGAAGGAAGGAGGGCAAGTGGTAAGTAGGTGAAGAAGATTATAATGAAGGCAATGAATTGAACCGATCGAAGCTCCGGGCCTGGCTGAGAAAGTCTTCTATTTCTGACTTACACTGCAACGGGGGCAACGGGGCTCTTTATATCTTCGGGTCCCGACATGCTGCTTCCTAAGGACCAGAAAATCTCCCTGGTCTCTTTTTCACTGTCACGCTGCTGACACGATCTCCAAAGGCAGTCATCATGGGAATCTAGCAGTCTGACTACATGCATCCTTCGCACTTTCATCGCGGCTGCTCTGAGGCGCCTCACCCAAAACGGGCACTATCACCAAAATCACCTGGCGGGAGGCGGTGTTAGCAGCGGCGGCGCAAGACCGTGTCACTCCGCTCAAGAGCTTGCATCATTCTGATTGAAGCGAAAGCACCGACCCCCCGTCTTTGAGGCTTTTTTCTATTTCTTTTCTGCATCCATTCCAGATCGACGGTGAAAAGGGCACAGTACCTTGGCCACCGGCCCAGATAGCCGGCCGCAGTTCGCCCCCTCCCGACCTCCCCCTCTTCCCCCTCTCTTTCTCTCGCATCACAGACCGATCAGTTCTCCAGGATCTTCAGTCAGGCAAGCATCACCGCGGATCTTGATCTCTGGAGGCGTTGAGCAGGCTTGTCGACTGTGACCTTGCGGGATGGGGGCCGCCTGTTGTTTCAGCTCATGACAGGATAGGCAAACTCGGAGACATGCAGTTTCGGTAAGATAATGCAAACGAGCAACACTAGCTAACAAGGTCGAAAAAAAGAAAGGGTTAGGATTCAAGGGGACCTAACATGGAATCAGGTTGAGCAGATTAAGCATTGGCCGTAACGCCACAACGGCATATAAGGTGAAAACGCCGTTCGGGGCAGTGTTGCGGTGCAGTTTCGAGATGGACCGGGGGACGGCGGCGTTATGCATTGGAGAAGGCCTAGGGTTTAACTGTGAAGTTAGGGTCAGGAGTGTGCCGCCAAGACCACGTCAAGGTATACCTAGTTAGGGGTTTTTATACACTATGTATTAGTCATGCACCCAAAAGCACTCTGCTGGGCTTTCTTCTGCCTGGCCTATGGGATTACATAATCAACATTCGATTCTCTTCCCTAACAACCCTACGACGGTCCAACTTTTTTCTGCCCTTCACACAACAATCGTCATCACCGTCGATTGCCTTTTTTCCGCCTCAATTAATAGCAACTTGCACGCATTCACTTGTCTCCTTGCCAGTGTGTGATTCTTGGTCTCCTTGACAGCTGGCAGAGATTCTGAGAGTCCGAAATCCACCAGTGCTCAAGTGGTGAGACGGTGAGACCGGACGGCGAAGGAGGCTGGCTTTTGGTATGGTTTCTTGTGCTTCTCGTTCTGGGATATTCGCCGACTTTCGGTGCTGGTATCGGTGTCTGTGTTACCGGCCGGGCTTTGAATGTTTTTGCATGGCTAATGCTTTTCTGTGTACCGTGCGTGACTGGTGTAGTCGTTTGTTTCCCTCCGGATACCCCCCCCTTTACGTCAGGCTTCCTGTCCCGCCATTATACCGTCACTTTGGGATACCGGTGTAGTCTCGGTCTGGCTCCTCCTCGGTCTCCCTCCGATATTTTCCCGACCTCCAGCTCCCTCTGTGACGCCATTAGCTCCCCCGCCGATCCCGGCCCTCCCCGCCCACCATGGCAGATATCGACTCCATCGTGAAGGGATCGCCGCAGCCCGACCGGGACATCAAGGTCCCAGTTGGCCCTTCCCCCGTTATGCACCTTGCCGGCTCGGGAAAGCCGTTCGATCCTCTCAGTGCCACTCCCAGCTCCCCGTCGATGATCTACCTCAACCTCCTCATTCTCGAAGCGTCCCTGCGAGCCCAGTACCTGGAACTCCGTGCCCGGCGCCGACACCATACGTTCTTCCTTATCCTTCTCTCGGCCTGGATCGTTGGCTTCGGCTATGCGCTGTTCCTGGCCCCCCGCGAGGACGGAATCGGCGTGGGTGGCTCGGTGTACTGGGGTGTTGAGGTTGTCGAGAAGGTGTGCTTCTTGGGCGGTGTAATCACGGCGGTGCTGCTGTGGGTCACCGGAGTCTGGGACCGCGGCGTGCGCTGGCCGCGGAGGTGGTTTGCCGTCTCAAACCGCGGGCTGCGGGTGTTTAACTGCAAACTCGTCATTAACCGCCGGCCTTGGCTAGCTGAGGTTGCCTCCACAGTCGGATTCTTCCTTACCTACGGTCTCTTTTCCCACACCGCCAGCTCCTCCTACCGCTTTGTCGACAGCTCGGTGCTTCGCGATGTCGAACGAGAACTCAACCTGGCCTCTCACAACCATCCGTCGATACCACATGTCTCCGGCGACGATGAAGAGCGAAGTGCTGCAGCGGCAGCCGCAGTGAGCGCGGCCTCGACCACCACCCCGTCGTCTTTGGCTGGCCACGAAGAGGATCTTGCTCCGGGAGGCGACTACGTGAAGTTGTTGCTCCTGGCGAAGCCTTTCTCGCCCTCGTTTCGAGAGAACTGGGAGCTGTACCGCCTGGAATACTGGGAGCGCGAGAACGAGCGCCGTGCCCTGATCCGCCGCAAGCTGCGCGAACGCAACCGCGACTACGCCCGCAGCCGCTGGGGCTTTATGTGGTGGCTTCCCTGGTACCGCGCCGAGACCGAACGCCACTTCTCCCGGGGCCGCACCCCTCCTTCGGTCCGCGCACCATCCGGCGCCGCGGCGATTTTGTCTGAAAAGGACGCCGCCGCCCACCGCCACACCCGCCGCGGAAGCAGTGTGCGCCGCGGGTCAACGAGCTCATCCCGCAGCCAGACGCCGACTTTCGACGGCGACGACCACGGCTTGGTGATGCACTCGCACCACCAACATGCGCACTCCGGCTCCCGGAAGCTGAGCGGCTCCGGAGCCTCCGTGGGTGCCGGTGGCGTGGCGGCTGCTGGTAGTGGGGCGCCGCTGGAAAAGCGGCGCAAAAAGTCGGTCGCGTCGAAGCGGCCGGTGCTGGCGGCCTTGCCGGACACGTCGTCGCCGTTGGCACGCGAGAGCAGTGTTCTGATGTCAGATAGCGAAGACGGCAGTTCTACTGTGCCGTTGATCCGTGAAGACATTGCGGGTCTGGATGCGTGACGTGTTCCATTCCATTCCAGGCGAGATGTTTTTGCTTCTTGATTGCTCGTTTGATTGCTTTCAACTGTACACATGGTGTTCTCTTCTTCTGGCTTTTATTTCTTGCCTGTCTGGCCTTCGTAGCTTCTTCGTGCCCTTTGCGCTGCTTGGCTTGCCTGTAACGATTCGTACATGAATACATATATCACCTACTCTCGAGGATTGCCGATTGCTACACTTCAGATGATGTGGGGTTCTGTTAACGATTGGTGATGGAACATAATCATACTTAACTCTAATCGACGGTGCATTGAACTATGCGCGTTTGGATCGTTGCTAACGGATTGAAAATGAATAACCCTAACCATGCAAATGTCTCTTGCGGCATTCCATCTCCTCCACTCTCTCCCTCCTCCACACACACGAATACAGATGCTTTAGTACAATCCATTCAGGAACTCCGAAACCGACACCGGCTTGCGCACTGCATTATTCAGGCCTTCGTGGAACTTGACCCACACCTCGACCTTGCCAGCCTTCCGGGTCTTCGCCCCGCCGGCGTTTCCGTCAACCTCGCGGAGAGCGCCGCTTGCATCGCCGGAAGCGCCAGTTGGCGGCGTGGCGATGACGCGGCCGAAGAAGTCGCGCTTGATCTTGACCGGGTCGCCGCCCCCGAAGCCGAGGTCGAACTTGAGCGCGGTGAGGGAGACCCCGGGTGCCGGGGCCGTGGTCGTGGAAGATGGAGCTGCCGCTTCGGCTTCGGTGGCGCCGAGGGCGAAGCGGGCCTGGCGGGACCGGGCTTCGCGTTCGGCGCGGGCGCGTTGGATTTCGAGGTCGAGGACTTGGCGCACGGCGTAGCGGGTCGGCGCCGTGGTGAACGAGTTCTTGGCTGTCAGGGTTTGAAACAGAGCCAATTCGTCAATGTCCCTGAACAGATGTGTTAGTTAGTAACTGCACTGGAGAACCATATTGATGACAGAGACCAGAGAGGACAGAAACTTACGGCTCAAGTCTGTACACCCACTGCGGCCCCCGAGTATTCGCGACCACCTCGCCCTCAATCTTGCCCTTCTGCAACCGGACACCGACATCAACCAGAACCTCTGCCGCACGCCGCACCATCGCCTTCTCCGCTTCGCGCCGCACACTCGCCATCGGCCGCTGGTCGGAGCCGCCGCTGTGGATCACCACCGGCTTGACGTCCGGAGAGACGAGGCGCACCAGGTACGGCAGGAACTCCGTGGCGATATGCTCCGGGCTGCGGAACGTGCGCGAGAGCACGGGGCCCAGGTCGGCCTGCAGCGACTGCAGCACCGAGCGGCTCTGCTTCTCGGCCTCGGCGGCCGCGTACGGCGCCCGCACGCCCGAAAAGGGGTTCGCGGGCTCGTCGGAGTCGTCGTTGCCGCCGCCGTCCCAGCGTTTGCCGTAGTTGGTATTCGCGCCGCGGCGGATCGGCGCCGCGAACAGACTGTGGCAGGCCAGCACGGGCTGGCTGAGGTACGGCATCAGCTCCCAGTCCTGGTTGGCGTACAGCCGCGACGAGCACACGTCGAGGAAGTGCATCCAGTCGTACGCCTGGTTCGGCTTGGTCAGGAAGCAGTCGTCGTTGAATTCGCGGTTGGGGTACTCCGTGAAGATCTCCGTCATCACGCGGTCGATTTCGCCGCTGGTCTCGACCATTTCCAGCAACCGCGCCATACCGTATTTCTTGTGCTGCTCTCTAAAGCCAAGCTGTGCCCGCGGCTGCTCGTGCGTGACTACCCGCGTGGCACTGGCGTCGGGCCCGCTGGAGACGGCCACCGGCGGAGCAATGCCGGCCGGCGGCTTGGGGAAGCCGGCGCCTTCTTGGAACACACGCGATACGATATCACGGCTACCGCCGCGGCCGATGCCTCGGGCACCGCCGCCACCTCCTGACAGATCCTTCATGACAGTCGACTCGATCCACCCGCGCGTCAACACCGCACTCGCATCCGATGCCGGCGACGCACGCCACCGGCTCGCAACCCACTCGCCCACCACCATCACACCACGTAGATCACCTTCCACCGTGCTTTCCACTCCACGTTTGGCATCTAGCCCGCTGCCCATCCCCCACGCTGCTTCACAGAGCCGGCGTGCAGCGTCCCGTTCACACGGGATTCCCTCCTTGTCGAACACACTGGCAAGACGAGTCACCACCGATTCGAGGGTGGGCTTCCCCACATGAATGATCTCCGCGAGGTTGGACTGGCGGAGGGGTCTTAGTGAGGCGTGGTATACATCGTTGCAAATCAGAATCAGGGGCCGCATCTGCCGGAAGTCGTCGCCCTTCTTCTTTTTGTTCCCAGAAGACCCGGCTCCCGAGCGGGCTGCGGCGGCGTTTTTCTGATCGAGTGTGACCAGATCCATCAGCGCACGAACGAAGCCACCGTCACCACCGGCTCCAGACCCCGCCACAACGCCGTCGACTTCATCGACAATCACGCACACTGGGCGGGCGATGGTAGGTTTCCGGGTGTCGGAGGAGGCAGAGGTGTTGGTGATGTTCTTCACGTTTTCCGTACCGAGACTGGTTCGAATCTGGTTCTTGACTACGTCTTTGCTGCGGTCGTCGCTGGCGTTGATCTCGAGCACTTCATAGCCGGCCTGCCGTGCGCATACGTGCGCCAGAGTGGTTTTTCCCAGCCCCGGAGGCCCGGTTAGCATGAGGATTTTGCGGTGGGTTTCTTCCTGGCCGTCGGCGTTCGGATTCTGCTTCGAAGGTTTCTTCGACGATCCCGGGAACACGACCGGGTCCCAGCGCTTCAGCCACCGCAGAACCATGCGGTTCGTTGTGTCGTCACCACAGAGATCCATGAACTTCCGGGCGCGGTACTTCTCCGTCCAAAGCATGTGCTTCTTTGGCTTCTTGGTGGTGGCAGTCTCTAGTACAGGGGCTTCGACGGATGCAATGACCTCCTCGCGGTCCTTTCGCGCCTGGGCATCGGTTGACATCTCGGCTTTGGCCATGGTTACGAGATCGTGGATGTCGATTCCGTAGTAGCTGCGTACCGCTCTTCCCTCGCGTGTCTTTGAGCGGGCTGCGACCATGCTTTCATACGACACCGGCGCTGTCGGTCGCCGGATCGGAACGTATGTGGCGTGGCCATCGCATTGTGCAATTTTGTACGATCGAGTAGCGTTGAAGAATGACGCATGGAGGCTGTCGGTTTGTGATTCGTCAAAGTTGGATGTAAAGGAGAACTGTGTTTCCTTCTCAACATTGGGTTGTGACTCTGTTAGGTCGACCACCAGGCCGGGATCTTGCTGAGCGAACTGGCTGAGTGGGGGAGTGTTTTCGGTGCTGGCGGACGGAGTCTCGGAGACCAGGCGGCGTTTTGGATCCGGAGAGAGGGGGTCGGCAAGGAATGATGCACCGTAGTCATCGTCATCGTCTTCGTCATCGTCATCGATCAAGAAGCCACCGGTAACTCGTTGCTGGAGCGGCCGTTTAGTACCGAGTTTTGTACCCGGACTGCTGGGGAACAGGATAAGAGAGGAGGGCAACGCCATTGTTGCGAGTTAGGGACGAGCAAAAACAGGCGAAAAGAGAGGCAATTAATCAAATGATCATATCGCTGAAAAGAAGAACAGAAAAAAAATGTTCAAAAAAGCGAGATTCAAATCCCAATCATGGCCTGGAATGAAGAAAACTGGTGGAAAAGACAAGGTGGGCAAAAGTTCAAGTGCCAAAATTCATATAACAACGCGACGCGACGCGTTCCGCATAATAAAATCGGCGTTTGCGAGCGCTTAAACAGCCGCTATTTGAAGTGTACATATTTTTATGTCCCAATAACCCTAAACCCTGGACTAACCTATTTGAACAGATTTGATCGACTTTTTGGACAAGAATGACGATCCACGAGTGACAGTTAAAATGACAAAAGAAAGAAAAATTTATAGAGTACAGGTTTATACAGACTGGGCCAGTTCACAGGCCTGATTGGCGAAGAATTTCTTGGATTCCAGACACCTCTGGCTCTTGCACCCAGGGCACCGGAGCTCCATCTGCGCAGTATTCGCAGAGCCGGTGGCCTGGAGATGGCTGTACGCAAGGTCGGCAAGAGCTTTGATGAAGATTGGGTTTCCGTTGAGACTCTCGACGCGCTTCACGGTGTCGGCGTGGCCGGATCCGCCGATAACTTCCTCGTCAAGCTCGAAGAGAGTCTCGATGTGGTCGGAGGTGAAGGCAATGGGGATTAGGACGAGGTCTTTCTGGCCCTTTGCAATATATTCCTCGACGGAAGTGGCTGTCTGTGGACCGAGCCACGGCTGGGGGCCAACCTGCGACTGCCAACAGAGACGGTATGGGTTCGAGAATCCGAGCCGTTGCATGACGGCATAGACGGTGGCCGCGACCTCAGCGGGGTATGGATCTCCTGTGAGACAAGGTTAGAGAACGGAACAGACGAGCAAGAAAAAAAGAGATTTTGATCTCAATGACTGACATACCTCGGTTGACCACCGTCATTGGCAGACTGTGAGCGGAGAACAGAAGCACAACGTCCTTTCTCCGTTCTTCAGGGTACTCGGCTAGCTTTGCCTGAATATTCCGAGCAAAGGCTTCCACGAGGCCTGAGTGGACCGGCCACCGATCAATCACACTCCAGGCGATGGTTCCAGGGCCAGCCTTTCCCTCCAGCCGTTGTCTCCACTTCCACAGCTCGTTGAGACTGCTGCCGGTGGTCGAGCATGAGTACTGCGGGTACTGGGTGAAGGCGACGGCACGGCCACCGTTCCCATTGCCAAAGCCATCCTCCAGAAGCTTATTGTACATCTCCTCGGTCAAGGGGTCGGCGTAGCGGAAAGCAACATACGGCTTGTGAGGGGCAGTTTCGGGGGACAGCTCGTCGAGGAGCTTGCACATTTCGGCGTTCTGGTATTCCGACCATTTGCGGATGGGCGAGCCGCCACCGATTGCGGCGTACTGTTTTTGGATCTTCGGCGTGCGTCGCGATGCTATCAGGGGCCCGATGTACGATTGTAACCGACCGAGCGGAATCAGATCTGCATCGGCCTGGGTAGTGTGGGTGGCGCACTGGTTAGCTGGTGGGCGTTTGCGAAACAAACAACAGAGCACTGTTTGCGCGGTCTTAGAGGGGAGATTGGCGGACTCACAAATAGCCGGCTCAAGAAGCTGCCGACTTCATCCAGTGTTGACGGTCCACCCATATTCAGGAAAACCATCGCCGTCGGACCCCGGGATCCGACCGAGTTCTGCGTCACCGGAGGTGCATGGGTAGCTAGTCCGCGCGACCACGTGTGTGTATGTGAAGCATTGGAGGCGCTCTTGGCCAACTGCGCAAGGCCTGCACCAATGCGGACGGGAATTCGAGAGGCCATGACTGAAAAGAGAACACCGGAACAAAAACAAACTCGTCCTTGAAGATGTTGTTGGGAGACACTGTAATATCAGAAGCAAAATTTATCGGGATCATGACATGGTCCAACTTGTTAAAAGCCGGTTCGGGTTCAAGATTCACGTTCGGCAAATAGAGCGAGTTAGTACACTAACAGATACTGTAGGCCAGCGCCATAGAAGAAGCTGCCGCCTAGATAAGATCATATTTCGGGGCGAATTGGCCAATGAGCATCGCTTGAAAACGATCAACGTGTCACGTGATACCGTGTTAGCCCTGAAGCCGACCGCGCTGCCTGAAACCGGGACATCGCGTTTTGCAGGTTGTCGGCGCTTGTTTTCCAACGTGCATCTCATCATATGTCAATTCTGTCTTTTCTTTTCTTCATTTTGTTCACCTTGGGAATTAGCAAGTCTTCAGGTTTGAGTACCTGTTCTGCTGCCAGCTCTGAAACTTTCCACCATGGCGGAACCCTTCATCAAGAGAGAAAGCGAGGATTCGGGAAGTGAGGATGAAGCGCCCGAAACTGTGCGTATATCAGAGCCTATTCATGAAAGCCAGCGTCTAACATGGTCTTTAGGAATACAAAACCCAAAAAGATGCGGTTCTGATTGCGATTGATGTCAGCAAGTCAATGCTGCGGCCACCACCGCCGTCAGATTCCAAGAAGGCCGACACCGACAGCGCATTGGTAGCAACGTTGAAATGCGCCTATGGCCTGATGCAGCAGCGAATCATCTCCAGCCCCAAGGACATGATGGGTGTTTTGTTCTTTGGAACCGAACAAGCCAAGTTCGACGACGACGCCAACAGCCTCTCATTTCCCCACTGCTACCTGTTCACCGACCTGGATGTTCCGTCCGCACAGGAAGTCAAGGACCTGCGAGAACTTGCCGAGAGTGGTGAAGACGAAGAGGGAATTCTGACGCCATCGGATGACCCCGTGTCGATGGCCAATGTCCTGTTCTGCGCCAACCAGATCTTCACGACCAAAGCTGCCAACTTTGGCAGCCGTAGATTGTTCATCATTACGGACAACGACAGCCCTCACGGATCGGACAAACAGGCCAAGGCAAACGCCGCAGTCCGTGCCAAGGATCTGTATGATCTCGGAGTGGTGATCGAACTCTTTCCCATTACTCACAGAGATACCCAATTCGACATCAGCAAGTTTTACGATGTAAGTTTCATGAGGACTTGCCATGTATCGTCTATATTTGCGGTCGCTAACGATCCCGCCTTTCTAGGATATCATCTATCGAGACCCATCCTCTGAGGCTAACCTAGCCAGTGTCACTGCATCTCGGTCGGGCGATGGCATCTCACTCCTGAAATCTCTTGTTTCAAATATCAACTCCCGCCAGTCGGCAAAACGGTCGATGTTTTCGTCGGTTCCCTTTGAGATCGCCCCAGGCTTGACGATATCAATCAAAGGCTACAACATGATTCACCGTCAAGCACCGGAGCGGAACTGCTACGTCTGGCTTGACGGAGACACGCCTCTCCTCGCCACCAGCGAAACAACCAAGGTTGCCGAGGACACTGCGCGATCAGTCGACAAATCGGAGATCAAGAAGGCTTACAAGATGGGCGGGGAGTACGTCTTCTTCACGCCGGAGGAACAGAAGGTACTCCGAGATTACGGTTCGCCGACCATCCGCATCTTGGGCTTCAAGAAGGCGTCGTGCTTGAAGCCGTGGCAAAGCATGAAGCGGTCCCTGTTGATTTTCCCCAGTGAAGAGCACTATGTGGGCTCGACTCGCGTGTTTTCTGCTTTGTGGCGGAAGCTGGTCAACGACGAGAAAATTGGAATTGCCTGGGGAATTGTCCGTTCACGCGCGAAGCCCAAGTACTATGCTGTTATTCCCACTCGCGACAAGTCGGATGAGAAGTCCGGCACGCCCATGCTTCCAGCTGCACTCTGGCTGTATCCGTTGCCGTTTGCAGATGACGTGCGCGGAGGACCCGACTCGAAGGAATACGAAAGGGCACCGGAAAAGCTGACAAACATCATGGCCACGATCACGGAGAACCTCGCCCTTCCGAACCGGATCTACGATCCGGCCAAGTATCCCAACCCGCAGCTCCAGTGGCACTACCGCATCCTACAGGCGCTTGCACTCGAGGAAGAAGTCCCCGAGACGCCGGACGATGCTACGATTCCGCGGTACAAGGCCATCCGCAACCGAGTGGGCAACGACATTGGCGACTGGAACGAGGCGCTGGACTCTGAGACGCGTATGACACAGCTGACGAGCAAGATCAAGCGCGAGCACAGCCTCGGCGGTGCTGGCGACGAGGAGAAGCCGAAGAAGAAGGTCAAGGCGGCAGATCCGGGCAAAGGCGGTGCGGCGCTGAGCAATGCGCAGTTGAAGGCGGCGGCCGAGTCGGGCGGACTCAACAAAATGACCGTTCCCCAGTTGAAGGAGGCCATGACGGCCCGCGGCATGGATGTGTCGGGTCGCAAGGCCGATTTGATTGAACGACTGGAGATGTTCCTGGACTCGATGTAACCCTTGGGGGAACTAGTATTTGATGCGTATGACAGGATTAATGACTTTGGACGATTGTTGGCATTAGGGTGAATACAAAGGATTTTTCACATGTTATATATATGTCTTTGTTCATCAACCTATCTATGAGCCTAAATGGTGTGTGCTTGACTGAATGAGTGAAGGGGGACTCATGTGGCTAGTATAATTTCTGATGAAGAAGAAGATTTGACTGAAAGTCTCATCTTTGCACATCACAGCTCATAGAAACAATTCCGACTGGTGATCACCAGCCTCAGTTCCATTTTAGGGTTACGCCACACTTGTCCGTTTTCCCCCAGCAAAAAAAACCCCCATGCCCAGCCACACTTTTACAGTGGCGGACGATTGCATCGATCCGCGTTTACTGTCGCCAACTCTCAGTTCGCCGCAGAATCATTATTTCTCACCTGCAAACCCCAGCGACCGTTATTTCCCCGCCGATGCGCTCGCCGACAGCCTTCACCATAGTCGGCATTCCGAATTCCGATCCCCGACTTCGATAGCCGCCGCTGCCATGGCCGAGAAGTTTTTCTTCCAGGATTCGGCCGTGTCTGCCGCGACATCGGCCGGCGCATGTGGCTCTGTCGACGACCTTCAAGCGCGGCTGAAGGAGCTCATCGCGATAAACACAACCGATACACGCGCCGAACATGTGGCCACCACCCTGAGTCTTCAGTCTTCGACGGTGTTCCGCCTGGATATTGATGTTCCGACTGGTGTGAGTCAGCCCGTGGTCGGTGACGCTGGAGGGGCTGATGGGCCAGACGCGACCCATGCAGCCAACGGCTTTGCAAATGGCGATGCGCCGCCGACGACCACGGACACCCCAACCGCCAAGCCGACCTTTCTTACGAACAGTGAACTGGCTGAGCTTGATGCCGGCCATGTCGAAACCGTGGCTGGCCGACGCGTCCGGCTCATTCAGTTGTCCGAGGCCGTCCTCAACCAGCCCAAAACGAATCCCGTTGCTCAAAAGTTTCTCGCGACCCATATTGTCGAAGCCTTGGGCGCTGCCGACAAGAGTCGATGGCGGGTCTCCGATGTTTCCCGTGGACAACAGGGCTGGGCGTTCTCCTACACGTGTGCCGACTCTCTGTCATCCTGGATCAAGGACCAAAGCACGCTGCCGCCTCTGCCTGTGGTTGGGGGTTCCAGCATGGAATCAATCCACCCTTCTCTACAAAGTATGTGCTTGCTGTGTGTTTTGATATATGTGTGCAGGTGCCGCCCTAACTTCCATGCTGTTTGCGTTCTCTCACAGACCGTCCCGCCTTCGACTGTGGAGGCACTCTCACCATCAACTTTATCAAGTCCTCAAGATCCATCAGCGTCAAGTACGACCACACCCCTTTACACAAGACCGTTGCCGACCTGATCGAGTTCTTCAAACCACCCACCCCCCCTGAAGCGCCTGCTGTCGTTCCCACCCCGTCCAAGGCTGCGTCACGAAAACGCGAGTCGACCAAACGGTCTGGCGACAGTGACCGCGCGCCGAAGCGCAAGGACTATAAGAAGAGACAAGCCAAGTTAGCGATAGCTGGCGATTCTTCGGTCGGACCCGATTTGGGTGTCGTTGCCAACGTGTCAAAAAAAGAGGCCGAACGCCGGCGAAAATGTGCTGTTGAAATGCTCAACGAGGCTGGCATTGACCCCGAGACGCTCACCGCGGACCAGCTCAATATCTTCGCCAACCAGTCACCCGCACTTCAGGCTGAATCACTTAGCATGCTGGTTCAGTACGGCGCGGAGATGTTGCGTATTGTGTACCCGGAGGGCCAGCAGCCTGACGCGCCTGACGCCTCTGGCGAAGAAGAGGAAGCGGTAGAGGATGAAGAATCCGCGGCGAAACGGCGCGCCAGGATCAAACACAAAAGCGATGTTGTTCTTGCGAACGCTGATGATCCGGAAGCCTTGAGACGCGCTGGGCCGACTCCGAAAGTGTCGAGAGGTAGATGCAGTAGCTGCCGCTCCAAGAAGCTTAAGGTACGTTTCTCTTGCTTGATTTACTACCACCTTCCCTGAAGCTGTATGCTGACCCAAACTCATGGTTGTTCCAACTTAGTGTAACCGCAAGAAACCAGTTTGCGATATCTGTCAAGAAAATGGAGAACAGTGCTCGTGGCCCTTGGAACAGAAGTTCCCCAAGAAGAAGACACCAGCAGTCGCGGTCGACAGTCCTGTCGATGCCGACGAAACAATGGCTGGTGATGACACGGCCATGGCTGATGCTGCGGGGGAGGACGAGGTGATGGATGCCAATACTACTACCGACGAGACACTTGAGCCGTCGAGAGGGTTCTTTGAAGAAACCGCCTTGCAGGCTCTCAGCGCGGCTACCAACCGCGGAATTGACCCGGTATCTTCAAACGACAAGTCGATAGCTAGCATAGCTAGCCAGACGATTGCCGCCCTGAAGGCTGTTGCTACTGGCACACCCGGGACAGATGTTAAGTCAGACCCTGAGGCAGAGCCTGAGACCGAGCCTGAAGCAGAGCCAGAACCGGAGCCCGAGAGTGAGGTGGAGAGCATACCCGACCCCGAACCTGAGCTGGAGCCAGAACCCTCGCCGGAACCCGAGTTGGTGCCTGAGCCGGAACCCGAATCCGAGCTTGAACCGGAGCCTGAACCGGAGCCCGAGCCCGAGCCCGAGCCCGAGCCCGAACCTGTTAAGAAGAGACGTGGCCGCGGCAAGGACAAGGCTCCGAGAAAGAAGAATCCTCCGCCGGCTCCCGAACCGGCCCCCCCTGCCCCGGCACCGGTGGCGTCGACTGCTGACTCCTGGCCGTCTATCTACACGGACCCATCGGTAATCGCGTTGCCCACTGCTCCTCCAACCAACGACACCACCATCGCTCCCCACGCAATTTCCCTTAACAGCCGCCACACCATCTCCCCAGAGTCTATCTCCTCATACCCCTCTGTCAGCGAGCCGGCCCCGGTTGTACCGGCGCCGTCCTACGACATCCTCGATACCAATCTGCTTTCCGCCCACCACCAGTCTCCCATCCCAACCCACGTGGTTCCACAGGCTACCACCAACCCCCACCGCTCGTCGACGCCCGGCTCCGCCTGGTCGAATGAATCAGCCGCCATTGCATCGTCGTCGCTCCGCAAGCGCCGGATGGCTAAGATGTCGTCCCCGGCACAGGAGTCGCCGGAAATGGGATACAGTGCCAGGGTCGTTTCGCAACAGTCGTACGAGACGACCGAATCCCGGACTGCTGCCAACACTAACACCACAACAGCGCGACCGTACACTAATGCTGACGCCAGCGCCGTCAACCCCTTGCCGTACTACAACCCGGTCTCTACGCATGGCGATCTGCCGGTGACCACAACAGCGACTGCCTCGGCTGCCGCACAGTGGAGCCAGCCGCGGTCAGTTACTCCTCAGGCACAGCAACGACAACAGAGACAGCAGCTACCAATGCCGCAGCAACTCCAGAGACAGAACGTGTGGAACCAGCACCAACAGCAGGCACAGCCGCAGCAGGCGCAGTATAACACCGCCGCGTCTAATGCACGCCCGGCCTACTCGCCGACGCAGACCCAGGCGCAAGTCCACCGCACTCAGCAGCAGCACGACTTGTCCCAGCAGCAGTATCAAGGCCGACAGGCCCGGACCGTCCAACAGCCACAGCAAACGCAGCAGACGCAGCAGTATCACCAGCAGCAACCGCCGCAGCCGCAGTACAACAACCGCTTCGCGGGCCCGCAACAGCGCACCAGCAGCCCGATCACGGGACACTCAGCGGTCGAGCCGTCGCGCTACGTGAACCCGTCACACACGCAGTCCACCCACCAAGTGCACCAGCCCCAGCAGCAGCAGCAGCGGCCGCAGTACCTCCAGCAACAACAACACCAGCAACAACAACAGGCGCAAGTGCGCGTGTCCCCGGCACCCCGGGCCGAGCGCCACAAGCCCCAGCAGCAGCAACAGCAGCAACAGCAGCAACAGCAGCAGATGTCGTACGCGTCGACTTACTCCCAGCAAGCGACTGACACGGCATGGTACGCGTCGTATAGCGGCGGCGCGGGCGCGACGTACCCGGCTGCGGCGCCGGAGCCGCCGAATACTGTGCACCCGTACAATGTGCATGCCACGCAGTTCAAGCAACAGCAGCAGCAGCAGCAGCACCAGGCACAACATGATATGGGTGGGTTCTCGGGGCAGAAGTCATCGGCTTCGTCAGCTGCGGCGTATGGGGTGCGGGATAGCAACGACATGTTGTATAATCTCCTCAACCCTAATAGTCACCGTTGAGAGAGGGCTCTTCTCTTATCTTTCCTTTGCTTTTGCTCATTGTTTCCTATTCTCTCTATCCCCTCTTGGCCTGTGTGTCTGGTTCCTCGTGAACAGTAATATCGACATCACGATGTGATTTTTGTGTTTCTTCTGCTTTGGTACTTCTTGCTCGGAGTTTTATCTTCTTAACTGGGGTGGTTTATGGTCAGGAAGACCTCTTACTGGAAGGCGTCTTTTGTTCGTCTTTTATTCGATGAAAAGCTTGCTTTTTGTTTTCGTTTCTCTTTCCATCTGTCCTCCGAGGAAGGGGTTTCTTATACTAGGCCGGCTTTTTGTGTGTGGGTATTCTGAGGTTAATGGCTTTGAGATGCATTCTACTTTTCCTTTCCCGTTCTGGTATTTCTCCTACACTGGAGTCTATGTTGAGTGTGTGCATGAGTGTGAACTTGCTTCAATCTTGAGCCCCTGATTTCTTCTTGGTGGCTATGGTCTATCTGTATGTTCTTCAAGTATTACTGAAATGCTATTGGTACGATGTTATACATATTGCTCTTAGATACAACTATATTTCTTGTGTTTCTTACACTCCGTCAACCGTGCTGCTCTGAGATTCTGTCGAGGCTATCTTGGCTGCCCGCCAGGCCTCCTCAGCAACAGCGCCCAGTTCATCAGCCAAGTCCGCGCGGCGCTGGCGGATCTGGTCAAGCAGGGTCCACGCGCGTGCATCCTTCTGCGCGACGAAATACACGAATATGCTGCGTACGGTGTCTTCGTAGCGCGTGCGCGTGGATGCCGGTGTTTCGCGGCGGGAGAGCGGCGGCCCGTTGGCTGTGATGGCCGCCGTGATGTCGGCCTGGGCGGTGCTGGTGCTCGTCGAGGTGCTGACTGGAGAAGATGTGGATGCGGATGTAGACGGTGACGGGGTCGGAGTTGGGAGCTGGTGCATGCGTGTGAGGTACGTGTAGGCCAGGGTATAGTCGCCCACCGTAGCGCACGCGGAGGCGAGCTTTCCGAGAACGGCCGTCGGCATGTGGAGCGCGGCGGGGCCGGCGGCGTATGCAGCCTGCGCGACGCGGTAGATCGGCTCAGCGTCGTCGTGGACGGACGCAAGCAGCGCGTACGTCTCTGCGCTGGGCGGCTCGTCGGGGCAAAGTTGGGAAAAGTCGGCGTATAGCTGCTCGCAGGTGACCGCATCACCCGCAGCACATGCGGCTTCAAGCAGCACGTTGACTGCAGCAGCCGGAACATCGTGGATGGTTTCCAGAGCGGCCGCGGCGCGGTGGATATTAGCCGTCGCGGGGAGCTGGGAGGGCTCGACTGGAGCCGTGTTGGCTTGGGCTTGGGCGTCCTCAGCATCGTCGAGTGTCTGCACCAGCCAGCGGAATATGGACCGTGTGCTCCGTTTCTCGACGGCAAGCCCAACTCGTTTCATGGTGCTTAGCACACCCAGCGCGTTCTCGACATCATCGGCCGCGATGTAGCAGTCCGCCAGCGGCTCGAAGTGGTGGTACGACATGCGCGTGCCGCGGTCCGCCATGACCTGCAGCGCGTCCAGCGCCAGTGGCACATCGCCATGGCGGGCCGCCGTGTACACGACGTTCTCGGCGACGGCATCCGGGGGATGCAGCTTCGCCGCGGTTACGGCGCGGCCCCACATATACTTGGTGCCCTCGTAGTGGAAGCCGGCACTGCACACGTCCAGCGCGAAGTCGATGAGGTTGAGCGAGAGGTGCGGGAGGTGTGGTTGGGCGCGGCGGTGCACCAGGTAGACCATTTCGTCGAGGAAGCCCAGGCGGCCGAAGGTGAAGATGAAGATGTCGTAGAGCCACGGCGGCACGGGCCCGTTGGCGCGGTCGAGCTGGTCGATCTTCTCAAACGCGAGCTCGTACTGGCCGTCTCGGATGAGGCCGATGGCGATGTGGTGGATGTCGGAAGATGTGAGACCGATCCAGTCTCGTCGCATGTCGTCGAGGATCTGGTTGCGGAGGACGTAGTCGGGGTGGACTGCGAGAGCCTACACAGGGGGGAACCGAGAGAACGCCGTCAGTACGCAACCACATGAGAATGGCACATTCAAAAGACACAAGACATACCGCAAGCACGCTCTGGTACACCGCCGGCCGGATCGGGAGCTTCAAGTCCCGCATCTCTTTGAGCAACACCGCCAACGCCCGCGCACACCCCTTGGTATCCGGCATGGCCTGGATCAGCGCCCGGTAGTGCGTTTCACTGAGGGGTTCGCCATGGTGCTTAACCAAATGCTCAATGAACGCTGCAACCCGCGTCACCGACTCAGGCTTATCCGCCAGCGCTCGCAAGGCCTCATGGATGGCCTCGGCCGAGGCGAGCTTATACGCCGGACTGACACGGTTCGAATCGAGAAATCGGAGGAGATCGTCGCCATTGGCGACAGCTGGCACTGAAGGATGTTCGGGTGCTTCATCGATTTGTAGTTCGGGGATCGGAACCGGCGAGGATGACATCTGCGTAGGCCGTACCCGGGTTGAGAGTCGGCGTTGGGTGGCCGGAGCTCTGAGGCGAAGCGGACGCCGGGCGAACGGCGCCGATGCGGCAGTGATCGCCGATTGGAAGGCTGCCGCATCAACGGCCGGACACAAACATCGCCACAGGCCGTCGTAGAGAATCTTCGACCCAGCCATTGTGTGGGATTTGGCAAGTCTAAGGAAGAAAGGTTGACCAGAGATGAAAAAGCAAACGAGACTGGGAAGATTTCACCTAGTCCCCGGGGTCCTTAAGCGCGGTCACGTGATATTGGCGCGCGTTTGATCGCCGTCCACGGATTCTCACGAGACGACAACCACGAAGAACAGAGTGGAAGAGTATTTCAGGGGTATCTGATTCATTATTTTTGGTAGCCTAGTTCACCGATATCCGCCAGAAACTCCAAAAACCTTCCATACGCCGTTCCGTCCAGAAATCAGGCCCTGGTGTATAAAACATGGTGGTTTACTCGTTTAGTTTCCCCTCCTCCGCGCCTTTCAACCCCATGCATTTGCAGCGCAAAACATTCCGTGGGGAAGAAAACAAGCGGCTCAAAGACTTAAGAGGTCTGTGATACGTGGGTTTGGTGTACGTGGTCATGATGATGTCGTTCTTCTGGTTGTGACTCAGAAAGGATATGTTCTTGTATTGCGTGATCCCTCAAGCGCCGCGGCCACGGCCACGTCCTCGAGACTGGCCCCGACCTCCACGGCCTCTATCAGATCCTCTGCCGCCCGATTCGCCTCTCGGTCCGCCGCGCGAGCCGCGGAATCCGCCCTGGTGTGCTTGGTGGGTGTCTTTGACATTGTCGATGATTTCGTCGGGAACGCGCAGGTATTTGATCTAGTGGAGGAGAGCAAAGTCATGTTAGGCCTTCAATATTGTCGTGTGATCGCTATAGATAATGAGGGGGCGCGTACATTGTTTCCCTTGACGTACACCTCGGGGAGGCGCACAAATTTGTCCGCGTCCTAGAAGACAAAGTCAGCATCAGCCTCAAAACGGCGCATCGAGGGTGGTGGGCGCAACTGCAGGACAATAACTATGGCGTTGTAGGCATACCGCGCTGGATTGGACAACCTCCTTCAGCGTCAGGTTCATCCACGTGTCACACATGACAAGATGTCCCGACAGAGTCTCGCCGTTCTTCAGCTCCACCATCATAGGGTGGCCCTGGGCCGCGTTTAGCAGACTTAGCGGTAACTGGTGATTGAAATGTCAGCACTCATGATCACCAATATGAATGAGAGCAGCAGATGTAGCCATGGATATAGTCTTACCATTGTGCCTGGGGGTTGTTTTGGAGTTCGTTGAGATTTACTCGTATGAATGGGAAGAAGAAGACTTTCATTCATGATGTGAAGTTGCATTTTGGCGGGCTTGTTTTCAGGTCTCCACTCTCAAGCTCTCACCGCCTGGACAATTCTGCCGCACTTACTTTTGACCGCCTAAATTATAAGTCCCAAAATTGCAAGACTTTTTTCTTTTTGCTGCTTTATTTTGGTATCCAAACACATAATCACCACGCTCTTCTTTTTCCCCGTTACACTATGTCCTTATTTTCATAGTTGTCTTGTTGTGTGATGTTAGGGAAATTCCTAAACGTTTCTTCTCCTTTCATCTCCAGACGACTTAGCACGCTGATTTTGAAGTCACGTAGACTTCAAGTTAGACACTTCCATCCCTCCCCTCCGCAATACAACTTATCCACAACCTGGCCGCAGGGATTCATCTTTTCGGAAATGGCCCGACAAAAGGCCAAAAAAGCCACCAATGGCTCGAAAAAAGCCAAAGATGAGCACGAGGTGGTTATGTTCGAAGACACGGAGTACTGGCAGATTCAAGAAGGTGGCGCGAAGATCCTCGTGCCGACCGGCGCAAAGATTGGCGACGGCGGCAATGCGTCGGACTTGTCGGTGTTCTATAACCCCATCCAGCAGTTCAATCGCGATCTCTCGGTGCTCGCAATTAAGGCCTACCATGACATGTGCGGAGACATGAAGCGCGCGGCGAAGGAGGAGAAGAAGAAGAAGCGCAAGCGTCCGGATCCCCCCGCTGAAGGAGAGAACGGAGACAAGCGCGTGAGAGCTGAAGACGGACCCGTCCGGGCAGTGAATGATGAAGATGGGTCTGGTGATGTGAGAATGGCGGATATCCCGGAAGCACCCGAGGCTGTGGACAAATCTGTTGGTGTTCCCAAGCCGGCGACCACGTCGGCCAACGAGCCGAAGACCGAAGTCAAGACTGAACCCGTTGGCTCTCCCCCCATTTCCAACGCGCCGAACGCCAACGTGAAGATCGAACCTGATGACTCCACCATTCTCCCCGACCCCAAAGATCCCAATCCTGCCCCCAAAGACGGCCAATCCCGAAAGCCCTCGCAGCCGAATCGCGCTAAGTTCACGATCCTCGACGCCCTCTCCGCCTCGGGCCTGCGCGCCATCCGCTACACGTCGGAACTCCCCTTTGTGACATCGGTCACGGCGAACGATCTCTCGCCGTCGGCCATCGACTACATCAAGCTGAACGTCCGCCACAACGAGCTGCAAGACCGCATCGAGGTGTCCCAAGATGATGCCATTGCCCACATGTACCGGCGCATTGCCGACTCTCTCACACGACAGGATCGCCAAGGCAATGCCAACGATAGTGTGAAGTACAACGTTATTGAGCTGGACCCGTACGGCACGGCAGCACCGTTTCTCGATGCGGCCGTGCAGGCGGTGCGCGATGGCGGCCTGCTCGCCGTCACATGCACCGATTCGGCCATCTGGGCTGGCCACTGCTACCCGGAGAAGTGCTATGCCAACTACGGTGGTGTCCCTGTCAAAGGCCACCACTGCCACGAGGTCGGACTCCGGCTGGTGCTGCACGCTATTTCGTCGGCGGCCGCGCGGTACGGCCTGGCGATTGAGCCGCAGCTGTCGGTGTCGGCCGACTACTACCTGCGCATCTTTGTGCGTGTGTCCAAGTCGCAAGCGGCGGTCAAGTTCGCTGCCTCCAAGGCCATGCTTCTTTACAACTGCGACCAGGGTTGCGGCGCGTGGGAGACGCAGTTCCTTCTGCGCAACCGGGTGGCCCCCGCCAAGAACGGCCGCACGTTCTTCTACAAACACACCATGGCGCAAGGCCCCTCGGCCGACCGGTTCTGCCAGCACTGCGGTACCAAGATGCACCTGGCGGGCCCGATGTACGGCGGCCACCTGCACTCCCCCAGCTTCATTCAGCGCATGATCGACGAGCTGAAGACCGCCGACGCGGACACGTACGGCACGCTGGCCCGCATTGAGGGTGTGCTGCACACTACGCTGGAGGAGCTCCTCCCGGACCCGTCGGCCGACGAGCCGACGCCGGCGGGGATTGACGAGAAGGAGCGCGAGGCGGCGCGGGTCGACCGCACGCCGTTCTACTTTATGCCGTCGCGGCTGTCGGGCACGATGTGTGCGGCGACGCCCCGCGAGGAAGACTTCCGCGGCGCGCTGCGGTTCCTCGGCTACCAGGCGACGCGCAGCCACTGCAAGCCCAACAGCATCAAGACGGATGCGCCGTGGGAATCGATCATCTGGGTGATGAAGGAGTACATCCGCCAGAAGGCGCCCGTCAAGACTGAGAACATCAAGCCGAACAGCCCGGCGTGGCGCCTTCTCGGCCTGGGCAACACCACCACTAGCACAGCTGCGACGGCGGCGGCTGGCAGCGCGGCTGCTCGCGCCAAGTCCAGCGGAAAGGACGCGAATGACGATGATGATGACGACGACGATAACGACCGGCCGACCGGTGCTGCAGCGGCGGCCCCCCAGGCCGGTGTCGCGTGCTCGGAGAAGGAGGCCGAGCTGCGCCGGACGCTGGTGTTCGACGAAGCCCTGGCGAAGCTGGGCCGCGAGCGCAACGATAAGCGGCTGGTGCGGTACCAGGTCAACCCGCGGGAGAACTGGGGCCCGATGTCGCGCGCGAAGGGCGCTCACTCAGGTTGAAGGAGATGTGGTTGATGGGCTGGTTAGATAGGGTTAGACCCTTACACTCGGGGCGACTGTCGTCTTTTCTTTTAGATAGCTGAGCTTTTTCCCATGCAGCAATAACAACCAGCAATAACAACCAGCAATAACAACCAGCAATAACAACCAGCAATAACAACCAGCAATAACAACCAGCATTGACAACCAGCAGCGAAAACTCACGATAAGCCCATTGAACAATTCTCCTCTTGTGCATGTCTTCATCTTCTTTAGACACCCGTCCCAAATAAGGTGATTCGTCCCTGTGCCACCGACTGGCAGCAGTGGAACACCAGATGATGCAATCCCCACGGCGGAGTTGGACATATTTGATGATTTATAAAGCTCCCCTGCTCAGACTTGCTTCGTTTGGTTTTGTGTTCCTTCGGTCGGACGAATGTTGACCGAGGCCGCCATAAGCAGTTCTGGATCTTTGATAGACACCATTGCCGGGCGGCTTACAGGTACCGAATGATGCTTACAGCGGACGTTGCGCCTAAAGGACTCAGGAACCGAAAGGCCTCTCACGCCCTGTTTTTCTGGTGGGCTTGTGTCAAATTGGCGGTGGCGGGCGCGTGGGAATTATTATTTATTTTTCTTTTATTTTACTTTTAAACTTTTTATATATTTTTTGTATTTTTTTTATATTTTTAGGTGTAATTCCAGGATATTATTCCAGGCCCTGAACTTTTTGGTGGTGCGCGGCGGGTCGGTCTGAAATCAACGGCGTACTTATGATACTGGTTTACTTATCTTCCGTCCTTTTTGTTTTGTGATCCTGAAGGCTTTTTAGGAGGGTAGTTCACTTGTAGTATCGTACAGAGAGTATAAGACTGACTGCTTCTCTCTATCCTTTGTGCTAAGGGGAAGAATCGCGGCTGATGCTTCTTCCTCCTCCTCCTCCTCCTTCTCTTCCTTCCTCGTCCGGCTCATGTTAGCCGTCTGGTATCGTAATATCTCGATTTTCAACCTCCTTTCTTTTTCTCATTTGACTCTCTTTATATAGTCATCTCTAATCGAGATAGTACTCTCGGTTTCTTATAGACAGAGGCACGTGATCTTTTTCGCCTTTCCCTTCCTTGAGCTCCTTCTCTTGTTCGTTATCAGTCCGACGTCATTTTAAGCCGCCGGACAATCCCGCTGTAAGCCGTGCTCCGGCGAGCCTCCTCTCCGTTATCATGAAAAAGAGCAATTGGCCGTAGAATTTGTTCAATACTGTCTTAATCGGGCGCCAGATATCTATTTCTTACTCGTATCTGCTTTTTACTCTTTTTTTACTCTTTTTTGTGTGCTCGATTCTGCCCGCTCACATCCATCTCCGCCGCCCCCGGTCGCCGCATTCGACCATGGCCACCGTCGGCCCCGTGGCGCCGTTCTGGCACCGCCTGCTCCCGTCGAAGCTCCAACGCCGCCTCCAATCCCGGGACCCACTGCCCGACCTCCCAGCCCGGAACTCCATCATCGCCATCTTTCCACCGGCCCGCCGGCAATCTTCTCCATTTTACACTGTGTACGCCATCGTCGATGTCGAATCATCCACAGACGAGGCAGCACCCGGCGCCGATTCGCCAACTCCCGCTCCTCCTGCACCCGATGCCCTGCCGTACCGGCTCGCTGTGACACGTGCTGCCGAGATCCCGGAGTCCCTGGCCGACTTGGTGGCAACCCGGCTCCCGGCCCACCTGAACCCCGCGACCGCCGATGTGCACGTGATCGTGTCTACCAGGTCCGGCACCGGCCTCGCCAAGAAGTGCTGGGAATCTGTTGTCCAGCCGCTGTTGGACACTGCAGCCGCAGTGTCAGCCTCCGGCTCGCGGACGAACCCGGGACATCCCGCCTACACGCTGCGTGTGACCGAGAGCGCCAAGACCGTCACGGAGTTTGCCCGGGCCACGTGCGGGCCTTCCGCGGCCGGCGCCCGGGCCAAGACGATCGTGCTGATGAGTGGTGACGGCGGGATCGTCGACTTGCTCAATGGCACAGCGGCTGTAGAAGGAACTGCTGACGAGGCGTCCCGACCGGTGATTGCCGTACTACCCCTTGGCACCGGCAATGCGCTGTTCCACTCCATCCACAAGCCGCTTTATGACGGCAACGACACGATCAACCCGCTGGTGCTCGGCCTACGCACTCTTGTTAGCGGGTCCGCGAAGCCGTTGCCAGCCTTCAAGGCGGCCTTCTCGCCCGGCGCGCAGATCGTGTCGTACAAAGACGCGCTCGAGGCGAAAGCTGCGGGCGAGCTGTCCAGCACAGACGGGGAAGACGAAGAAGACGCGGCAGTGCATGATGCGGCGCGGCAGCCGGTTGACCACCTGCTCGGGGCTATTGTGGCCTCGCATGGCTTTCACGCGAGCATTGTATACGAGAGCGATACGCCGGAGTACCGCAAGCACGGCGTCAAGCGCTTCGGTATGGTGGCCCAGGAACTTCTGGCCAAGGCACACGCATACTCGACGACCGTCACCGTCCGGCCTGTAGCGTCTGACGATGCCGCTTCCTCCCCCAGGGGCCCGGCTGAGGCACTTCCCGGATCGCAGTTCGCCTATGTGCTGGCATCCCTGGTATCCAACCTCGAGCGCACCTTCACCATCTCCCCGGCATCCAAGCCGCTGGACGGCGCCCTCCGTCTGCTCACTTTCGGCCCGGTAGGCAGCGAGCGCACCTTGGAGATCATGCACGCCGCCTACAACAACGGCGCGCACGTCGGCATGAGTGGTGTGGACTACCGCCGCGTGGCTGGGTTCCGGGTCACAGCGGACGACGAGGAGGCGCGGTGGCGCAAGTTCTGTGTCGATGGCACGATTGTCGAGGTTGAGAAGGGCGGCTGGATGGATGTGCAGACGGTTGCGAAGTCGCCGTTCCGAGTGCTTGTGGCTCCGAGTCTTGTATGAAACTTTTCGGACGGAGTAGAGGTTATATACATGGGGCGTCTTGAATCTTATATTGGTCGACAGATCTCTTGGCTTCTGCCACGTTGACTTGCTAGCAACTTTATTAACGCTTAGAATGTTCGTCATGACTGCATTATTATTCTATCCCCAGTTTTCCCATCCTAGGCAATGCTCAGTTTCTCCAGTTTGATATCTCCGAGCTTTGCTGCCGACTTGCTGGACTCCTCTCCGCGTATATCTTCCACCGCCTTCCCCTTGTCGGCTTCATCTGACGGGCGATCGCCGTCTCCACCGTCACTCCGGCCTTCGTCGTCGTCATTATCGTCCTCTTCGTCATCATCGTCGTCTTCATCATCGAACAGATCATCTTCGTCGTTCTCGCCGCTCTGCTCGCGCTCTTGCTCCTGATCGCGCACAGCTGCCTCCAAATCCTTCATCATCTTCTTGGTGAACCCAGACGCAGTCTCGGTCGCATCCAGCCGAACGGCGCCGTCCTTGCCCATAGTCTTCTTGGCGTCCTTGAAGAACGGGCCCGGCGTGGTGGGGGTGAAGTGGAACCGCCTCTGGAAGAAGCGCTTTATGCAGTTGACGTCGCGGTCGAAATACATCTCGGCGTTTGTGTGTTCCATCGACACCATCTGCGGGAAATCGATGATCACCGGGTGCAGGGTAATCTTCTCGGAGGGGCCGTCGGGACCGTCGACCTTCTCGACCTTTTCCTCAATGAGGATGTTGAACTCGTTGTAGTCGCCATGGATGAGCCCGTGCTTGGCGAATCTGAGTAGAATGGCGATCAGATCCGCATAGAGAGACGCCGGGTCTGGCACGTTGGAGATTTGCCGGAGCGGAAATGCGTCTATTAACGACATGAGTACGGTGTGGCGGGACTGGCCCAGCGGCTCGGGCACGGAAAACCCTTCGGCCTTCAGAGCCTTCATGAACGCGAACTCCTTCATGGCAGCCAGTCGCGACAAGTACATCCACGACGCGGATGACCGGTTCCGCAGGTAATCACGGTTGGCTTTGACGGTACGGAACGAGATACGGCCCAGTCGGTGGATCTTTAGGATGCATTTTTGGCCCTCGTCGTTGGCCACAATCATGATGTCGCTCTCCTTGCCGACGCCGACGCGGGTGCCGACACTGTACACCTCTTTCCGTGTGGCGTATGTGTGCAGGGCCAGGTAGTCAAGGCCGCCGTATGTTAGTCTGTAGCCATCGTATTTGGCTTCTTTCACCCGCGCAATCAGGCCGACTTTTGCCAGGGCCGAGATGCTCCGGTGCACGCCGCTGGCACCGCCGCGAAGCCGGGCGATCTTCTCGATCAGGGCTGTGGGAACCAGATCGTGGTTTTTGCTTCCCATTTCCGCCTAGAGATGGAGAGAAGCATGGGAGGTCAGAATCTTCAAGTCTGTTCGTTTGTTGACACACTATTTCAAGGCACATACTGCTGTGAGCACACGCCAGTCCTCAGCCGTGAGGTGGCGCATGGCCTTTGTGTCTAACTTCATGGCGAATAGAGACTGAGAGAGGTGAGAGCGGCTAGTAAAAGATATGATCAAGTCTTCAATATGGCAGAAGTCGAGGATAATAGAAAGGAGTCAAATAATGTGTTGGCGTGAAAGCTTGAGTTTAAGTGACGAGCAAACGACGTCCAGTTTTTTTGGGTGGGATACGAGGGGCACCGATAAGATAAGAAAGCCCGGACTAAACTTTGACCGGCTTCCCGATTCACAGACCCCAAAGTCACGTGCCCAACATGAGGCTGAAGCTATTTTTTTCGCCCGCCAGTTTCAAGCGGCAAACTGTGGCGTTTGCTGCGTTTTGCTAGGCGGCAAAGCCTCGCGTCACCAAGTTGGAACCTGAACGAACCTCCAACTTTGTCAGCATTTCTTTTGGGAAGCTTCAAGAGGGTCGTCCCTTCGCTTTTCAGCAACCCGCAAACAACAACAAAACTTGGCATCACCTGAACTCACAACCGGTGAACTATTATTTCCTATTCCTCTTCCTTTCTTTCTTCTCTTCATCATCGCAATTCTCTCTGAGAGTTTCCTTTTTCTCTCCATTCTCCCGCTCTCGTCGATTCTTCCCCATCAGCCCCTCCACATTCTCCCCTCTCTCAATCTCCCCGCCGTTCCATCGACCTCCGGTTCGGCGCTGGTGTCTCGCGTTTCTCTCATTATCGGCTGCTATAGGAAGATCTTCATCGATACCGGATCTTCCATTGCTTTCTACGGCCTTCCCAACTGCCATTGATTCATCTCCTTTAGTTCTCTCGTCTCTCCATCATGGCGCAAGATTCCGAATCGTCAAAGGCTGCCGATAAGGCCAAGGGCAAGGCTGTCGAAGATGGCAAGGACAAGCCCGCGGCCAACGGCGAGAAGTCTGAGGAGCACGTCACTAGTATGGTTTCTTTTGTCTTCCTATGTGCAGCTTTGGTGGAGTTCCAGTGTGATGTATACTAACAGATAGCAATCCAACCCTCCAGCCGAAGAGGAGCTCAGCGAAGAGGACCAGCAACTTAAGAACGAGCTCGAGATCCTGGTTGAGAAGCTTACGGAGTCAGACACCAAGCTATACAAGTCGGCGTTAGAAGAGATGAAGACCTTTGTCAAAACCTCAACCTCTTCGATGACGGCTGTGCCGAAGCCTCTGAAATTCCTACGCCCTCACTACGAGAAGATGACCAAGCTCTACGAGGAGTGGCCTGCTGGTGACGACAAGACCTCGCTGGCCGATCTTCTGTCGGTGATCGCCATGACATACTCCGACGACGACAGCCAAGACACTCTAAAATACCGCCTGCTCTCGTCCGCCACCGATATCGCTTCGTGGGGTCACGAGTATGTCCGCCTTCTCGCCCTTCAGATCGGCGAGGTCTACGCACAACGTCTGGCCGACGAAGAATCCACCCAGGATCTTACCGACCTTGCTCTTCTTCTCGTGCCCCTTTTCCTCGACAGCAACGCCGAGGCCGATGCCGTCGACCTTCTCAGTGAGCTCGAAATCATCGACAAGCTGCCCGAGTACCTCGACGAAAACACCTACAGCCGCGCCTGCCTGTACCTGATCAGCATGGTCAACCTGCTGACCTACCCCGACAACGACACGTTCCTCCGAGTAGCCCACGGCGTCTACATGCAATACAAGCAGTACACTCAGGCCATGGCCATTGCCATCCGTCTCAACGACATGGAACTCATTGGATCCGATTTCGACAAGGTCAAGGATCCCGTGCTGAGACTACAGCTGGCCTTCCTGGTTGGCCGTCAGCGCATCGTGTTCGACTTCCCCGATGAGGATGGCACTGTCGACAACACCACGATTTCCGAATGCTGCTACAACATCAAACTCTCCGAGTACTTTGGCTATCTGGCTTCCGAGCTGAATCTGCGTGAGCCCAAGTCCCCCGAAGACATCTACAAGAGCCACCTGGAGAGCAGCCGTGTGTCTGGCCACACCAACATCGACTCCGCCCGCCACAATCTCGCTGCTGCCTTTGTCAACGCTTTCGTCAACGCCGGGTTCCGCCGCGACAAGATGATGATTACCGACGAGGACAAGGAGTCGTGGGTCTGGAAGACAAAGGCTGACGGCCAGATGTCCACGGTTGCATCGATCGGAACCCTGATGATCTGGGAGCCGGAACTGGGGCTCGATAACATCGACAAGTTCACGTATGCGGAAGAGCCGGAAATCATGGCTGGTGCCATGCTGGGAATTGGTATCATGAACTCGGGCGTGTGGCTCGACTCGCACCCCACC
The DNA here is from genome assembly GCA_001510565.1 of Knoxdaviesia proteae. Taxonomy (NCBI): domain Eukaryota; kingdom Fungi; phylum Ascomycota; class Sordariomycetes; order Microascales; family Gondwanamycetaceae; genus Knoxdaviesia; species Knoxdaviesia proteae. The sequence continues at coordinate 1,129,228 of LNGL01000001.1, read as the reverse complement.
CTGGCTCTCCTCGGCGACCAGGACAAGCTGCACCACAAGTACCCCATGGTGCGCGTGGCCTGCATCATGGGACTCGCTCTCGCCTATGCAGGAACCAACAAGGAGGATGTGCTCGAGCTTCTGATCCCGCTCATCTCCGACTCTTCCGAATCCATGCAAATCTCCAGCATGGCGGCTTTGGCCTGTGGCTTCATCTGCATCGGTTCATCTCATCCTGACGTCAGTAATGCTATTGTCACAACGTTGATGGACGACGATCGGAAGAGCCAACTGACCGACAAGTGGACTCGTTTCCTGGCTCTCGGTCTGGGCCTGCTGTTCTTTGGTCGCCAGGAGGAGGTCGACGTGATTCTTGAGACTCTCAAGGCCGTCGATCACCCCATGGCCAAGCCGACTCTCGTCCTCGCCCAGATATGCGCTTGGGCCGGGACCGGAGCTGTGCTCAAGATCCAGGAGCTGCTTCATATCTGCAATGAGCATCTCGAGGACTCGGACGAGAAGAAGGGCGACGAGCTGCTGCAGTCGTATGCTGTGCTCGGTATTGCACTGGTGGCCATGGGCGAGGACGTTGGCCAGGAGATGGTGCTTCGGCAATTCGGCCATCTCATGCATTACGGCGAGCCGAACATCCGCCGGGTGGTGCCTCTGGCCATGGGCCTGATCAGCCCCAGCAACCCGCAGATGAAGGTGTACGATACGCTGTCCCGCTACAGCCACGACAATGACAACGACGTGGCGGTCAACTCGATCTTTGCCATGGGCCTGCTGGGCGCGGGCACGAACAACGCGCGTCTGGCGCAGCTGCTTCGGCAGCTGGCGTCGTTCTACTACCGCGACCAGGAGTCTCTCTTCATGGTGCGCATCGCGCAGGGCCTGCTTCACATGGGCAAGGGCACGCTGACGGTCAACCCGTTCCACACTGACCGGCAGATTCTGTCGCGGGTGTCGGCGGCCGGTCTGTTGACGGTGCTGGTGGCCATGATCGACGCGAAGCAGTTCATCACCGGCGAGCACCACTACCTGCTGTACTTCCTGACGTCGGCCATGTACCCGCGCATGCTGATCACGCTCAACGAGGAGCTGCAGCCGATCAAGGTCAGCGTCCGGGTGGGCCAGGCCGTCGACATTGTTGGCCAGGCCGGTCGGCCCAAGACCATCACCGGCTGGCAGACGCAGAGCACGCCGGTGCTGCTGGCGTTTGGCGAGCGGGCGGAGCTGGAGGACGAGGAGTACATTAGCTTGAGCGGGACTCTGGAGGGAGTTGTGATTCTGCGAAAGGTGAGTTCGAGATCTTTATCTCTTGTTGTTGTCCCATATCCATGACCCTTGCTAACCCTAACACCTTGTTTTTTTCCCTCTTTAGAATCCCGACTGGACCGATGGCAAATGAGTTGTTTTTTTTTCGACCTTGTCACTGCGTCACGCAGAGAAATGATACAACAAGGAGATGCGTGTATGCGTGAAAGTGGGTGAGAAGAGGGGGGGATGGATGGAGTGGAGTAAATGGCTGTCATGTATTTCTCTTCTTCACCGTTCTCGTTTGCTGTGTCCTAAGAACAAAAGAACAAAAGAAAAATAAAAAGTGACTTTTTAAAATGGCCGGGTTCGTCCTATCTCAAGTGGTTCCCTATCAGCAGTTTCCGTAGACGGCACCGTGTAGATTGAGAGGTGTGAGAATGTGGAATTCAATGGTTCTCTCTTTTCTAACGTCTAATATCATCGAGTGATGCAGAACCGCTGTGATGCGCACATTGAGGCCGACAAGTCAGAAAAAAAACAAACGGCCGGAACAGAATTAAACCGAACAATGAAAAAAGGAAAGTTGGAAGAACCACAAACTCCGCCTTAAGCGCCCGAACCCTCTGCCTTCGCCTCGCTGATCTTCCTTCTCCGCAACTCGCTCGTCCGGGTATCCTCCATCTCGTCGGCAATGTACTTGTTGAACTCGGCGGGGTTGTCGAGGTACAGGTGGTGGCCGGCATGGCGCACAATGACGACCTTGACGCTGCCGTTCTCGCGGCGCTGGTCCTCGGGGGAGCCGTCGAGCAGGGCCTTGGTGTGCACCGCGTTGAGGCGCTCCTGCACCTGGAACGCGCCGGCGACGTCCATCCAGTCGCCGTCGCCGTACATCATGACGATGGGGATGCCGGACTCGCGCCGGACGACGGCGGGCGCCGGGGCGGTGGCGGGCGCCGAGAGGTGCGGGATGGGCTGGCGGCCGACGCCGTCCATGCGGTGCACGAGCGGGCTGCGGGCGTAGGCGCCGGGGGCGAGGATGTACGGCAGCGCGTACTCGCCGCTGCCGCGCTGGCGGAAGATGGCGAACGAGTAGTCGTGCAGGAGGGTGACCTCGGTCTCGTGCAGCGCGTTGAAGCGGCGGTAGGTCCAGCCGGAGACCAGCCGCGGGCCGAACGGGCCGGCCATGCGCACAATGCCGAACGGCGACACGTTGGCGTCCCACAGCCACGACACCAGGCCGAAGATGCGGCGGCGCGGGCGCGGCGGCGGCGCCGATGGGGTGGCGGCCTTGCCGGGGGCGGCGGACACGTCGGCGCCGTCGACCAGGGTCTCCTGGTCCAGAGTCAGTTCGCTGGCGGCGGTGGTCTCGGTGGGCTGGTGGTTCTGTTCGTAGGGGTTCTCGGGGATTCCGACGGGCGAGGCGAGAATGAGCTTCTTCACGCGGCCCGGGTACTTGAGTGTGTAGCACACGGCCAGGTAGCCTCCGAGCGAGTGGGCTAGGAGGGTGAACTGCTCCAGCTTGCGTTGTATTCTCCATTCTTCCAGGGCATCAATGAAGAAGCTTTCGGCCTCTGCCAGCTTTTCTTCCTTGTCGTGTGCCTTGATTTTGAAGGGTGGGCGGCTCTAAGAACAGGGGGGGGATACGGGGTTAGTAGAGAGAGAGAGAGAGAGAGAGAGAGAGAGAGAGAGAGAGAAGAGTCCGGAGTTAAGAGTGGTAACCCCCGGAGAAACAGGGAGAACCTACCGAGTTGCCCATGCCCAGCATATCGAGCGAGTACAGCTTCCAGCCCTTGGCACGGCTCAACGGCTCGTAGTTCTTGAAGAAGAAGCCCAGGCCGGCGCCGTATCCGTGCAGCATGACGAGGTTCTCGTCGACGGTCTCGCCGACGCGCTCAACCGAGTACTCGTGCAGCGCGCGGTCCTTGCCCGACAGCTGCACCATAGTGGTGCGCCAGACCCGCATGCCGTACGGATCCGGCTTGGAGGCGGACGCCGTGGGGTCTAGAATGGCGTCGTTGGCTTCGCGCAGGTACGGGATGGAGCTGAGCACGCTGTGCTCGGCCACCACGGGGCTGATTCCGGACCACTGTGGAAGGGGGTGAGAGTCAGCAAAGACGTCCATAAGCCGGACGACGGAGGGGACCAAGAGAGAACGCCGGAACTCACCCATTGCTTGACCGACTCGACATTGCCCATGGGAAACCATGACTCCAGCTGTTGCGCCTGTGGAGGCTGCGGCGGCGCTGTCGTTGCCATGCTGCTGTAGTGTTTGTTGTTGGATCTGATAAGGGGAGAGGAACAGTGGGAGACGATGGGGATGACGGAGTGTGCACGTGAGGATCTTGCAGTCGACGCCGTTGCGATTGAGCACGCGCGGATGCCGGGACGGGAGGTTCGGGGCGCAACCAGAAGTGTGCGGGAGAGATATTTCATGCCTTGTTCGAAACGGGCACAAAAGGCACACGGAGGGGAGGCGAAAAAGAGTCGGGCGATCGCGAGACTATATACGAGTCAAAGAGAAAGAGACCCTCGAAGGCTAGGCTGGCCAAAGGACGACGTGGCTGGCTGTCGGCGGAAGCGATCTTATGCAGGGGACACAATAGCAACGCAAGCGCTCTACGTCAACGGAAAGGTAGAAGGAAGGGGAAACAGAGAGTAATCGAGACAATTCACCGTCTGGTCCGAAGGAGAACCCGGAAGTCCCAGCCCTGCCAGCCGACAACGCCGGTTGACGTAGCGGTTTCGGTGCCTGGGAGATGTTTATGCGTTCACTTGGGCAGCCTTTTGACCAGTGACATCGGAGGAAAACAGCGTGTTCGGGGTGTCCGTGGGGCTCGAATTGTGACAGCTGAAAGGTGCAGAAGCGCTGTGGAAAAACGGGCTGAGCCAGAATCTGAATCGAAAGAAATGCGGAGTTTGGCCAAACGCCGTGATGAGCGGATTTGGCGAACGTTGTTAATTCCGAGGCGCTAGGGTTGTTTAGGGCTGTGTGTAGGGTTAGGGTTTGTTACATGAGATGAAGAGGTCGAAAAGAAGTGGAAGGAGATTCGCTTATCCTTCATCAGAGGATGTAGCTAACGACAAGATACGCTTCTGCCACTACTTTCACACAATCCACCTAGTCGGATCAAACTCCCTAACCTGTCCGGAGGCCGAAATGTGGAGACCCGCATTTCCCGGCCGTCTCGGCACGGCGTCCGAGACTGACGAATGGGAGTTCGCGAAGAATTCTTAGGCACCGGTGACACCGACAGACAATTTCAGCAACAGACGTCCTCGGGAAGGCTTCCAGGCGCAAGCAACCGTCGGTAAGAGGACGCTGGGGGATTCTTCGGGAGCGTCAGGTATGAACTCCGGCTGCCGTTGGATTGAGTCTGCGCTGGACAGCCGTCGCGGACGGACCTTGGACCGTGCCGGAAACAACAGCGCCGCACTGCAACGGAGACGGCACTTGGTGACTGACCAGACAAGGAAAAGGCATGAGAACCTTGTAATTCTAGAAGGATTTTAGGGCGTCCCGAATGAAGCACGTCACCCTCTTTTCGCGTGGAAATCTTCCGATGTTAGGGTTTGAGGAGCATCATGACCCTAAGAGTACATCTCTCTGCCAGCTGTCAGCACCTGACACACTCCTGCCAGCTGCCCTAAGAAAAATCAATTAAAAACCACCCCACGTTTGCGAGTCGCGTTTAAGCACAAACGAAACGCGTCTTTCGTCCCTCAAAATCTCAACGTCCGATCTTTAATTTTTATTTGGTGTATCCCGCCCCTCGTTTGACTGCTGCCTTCTATTCCGGTCCTCACCCAGAAACCGCGATACCACCGAATTTCTCATGAGCATCATTGAACTTTGACTTTACGGACCACGTTTTCTTTCCCGTTTTCTTTCCGTTCCGCTCCTTGTTTTTTTCCCTGGTTCTTCTGCTCGGTGTGGTGTTTTCAATATGAGTGCGTGTGCCCCTCCTTCACACATCCCAGTGTCCAAGTGCCACCCTCCAGACCCTTACTAACCTCCCCCGTTTCTGTCTCCTTCAAGGCTACTCCGGCAACTACTCGAAACAATCCTACGGCGGAGGCGGCGGCGGCGGCGGCGGCGACGATGCCGGCGGCTTCATGTACGGCGGCTCGCAGTCGGGCGGCAGCCAAAGCGGCGGCGGCGGCGGCGGCGGCGGCGCACGCAACCAGAACAACGACTCGCTGCGGCCGCTAACCATCAAGCAGATCCTGGACGCCGAGGAGACGTACCCGGGGTCGAACGACTTCCGCGTCGACGGCGAGACGGTCACGCAGATCACGTTTGTCGGGCAGGTGCGCCAGCTGACCCAGCAGGCCACGCACGTGCAGTACAAGCTGGACGACGGCACGTCGGTGATCGAGATCAAGAAGTACATTGACGGCGACAAGCAGCTCGGCGGCGGCGACGCCGGCCCGGGCGCCGCGGATGCACCGGGCGCGCTGGACCAGTACGTGCGGGTGTTCGGCCGGCTGAAGTCGTTCAACAACCGCCGCTACGTCGGCGTGCACTTTATCCGCCCGGTGGCGGACTTCAACGAGGTCAACTGCCACCTGCTGGAGGCGACCGCCGTGCACCTGTACTTCTCGCGCGGCATGCACCACGGCGGCGGCGGCGGCGGCGGCGGTGCTGGCGCGGGAGCGGCCTCCGGTGCCGAGGACGGCATGTTCGTCGATGGCGGCGCTGGTGGCGGCCAGAACTACGGCGGCGCGTCGAACAGTCTCGTCACGTCGTGCGGACCGGTCGCCCAGAAAATGTGGAACTACATGCAGCACACGCCCGGCGGCAACGAGGGCCTGCACATGCACGTGGTGTCCGCCGGCATCGGCTCGTCGGCCCAGGACGTGCTCGCCGCTGCCGACGAGCTCCGCGCCCAGGGCCTGATCTACAACACCGTGGACGAGGAGACCTGGGCGTTGATGGAGTACTGATGTCCCCCCCTCCCCGCCTCTCGTTTATGGCTTGTTGGGCTGGGAACGGCTGGCCTGTGTGGCTTTCCGTGTGTTGGGCGCGCTGCTGCATGTGCCCAATGTCGCATGCTTTGCGATGCACTCTTCAAAATGGCTAGGACTGGTGCTAGAACTCAATGGCACAAAATCACGGCATGATTTCCAAAAGCCTCTCTACTTGTCTTGAAACTGTCCTGTTTTCCTTTGTTTCCTCTTTTCATTCTTTTGCCGTCATCACCCCAGGAATCTCTGCAATCCATCCCCGTCGTATGCTCGCCCCATACGCTTTTTGCCAGACATACCGCTGCTCAGCAAGGGCCATAAGATAGGCTCTACACGATGTACGATGATGTTACGAAATAACTCAATTGATCTTTTTTTTTCCCCCTGTTTCTCTCGCATGTTGCTTCACTTTTTTTTTCATTGCGTTTATCATTCTCTGTTAATCAATCTTATTTCTGTTCCTAAAAAAGTTCAACCAACCCCTCGGGACGTTCGTCGTGCATTCTGTTAATTGTCCCGTCCTTCTGTCGTCTTGATATCTTGAAGAAAGGATGTGTTTAAGGATATGGCCAACCCTGTTTTCCACTATGAAAGGAAAAAAAGACAAAAGGAAAATAATTGGAATAAACCGAAGCGACTAACGCCCGAAAAAAAAACAATAGTAACGCAAAACTGCTGTGCAAGAGACTCAGTCAAGGGAACGGAAGCTGATCCGCCCAACCATGTCCAAGTCCATCACCAGAGTTAACATGACGAAATAAAACGGTAAAAAACAGCCGATGGAGGAATATCTAAAGAAGCAGAAAAAGAAATGCATCTCTGTCCAGAGAAATTTTATCTTGCCCACGAACAAACCCAGTCTTAAGGGGGAAAAACATTAAACGGATCAAATAAAGATAACGCCGAACACAATTCAAGGGGAGATTCTTCCAGTAAAAAAAAAAAAAAGTTTCCGTAGAGATGGATCGCCGTCCGATTCTGTCCATTCCTCATAACAATCGTAAATTTCGTTGATGTTCGTGACACAAAACTACTGTCACTATAGTAGTGTGGCGACCATCAAGGACTTTGATAAAAAATATAAAGAAAAGGGAGGGAAGGACGAAAGAAGAAAAGAAAACCGCAAAGAAGAATGGGCGGGAGAGACCAAAAGCGCTTTGTGGACGGTGTAATCCCTTCGTTCGGCTCATAAGGCCCGAGTGCATGGCATCGAGTCTCTTAAGCGTCGCGAGAATGGAGACAGGGCAGTTTCAAGGGTTTCACCTCTCGTCTGCCCAGTCTCCATTACTGGAGATGGAAAAGAGACATGGGTTATTTCCTACCTCTGTCTCTTCATCAGTATCGGGTTGGTTCGTCTCGGGGACCCGTCTTTCGACTTAGAACCACCGACAGGCCAACCCAATGCTGGCATTGCACGAAGGAGCGAACTTAAGCCTTCATCATCCCCTTTTCAAACTTGGGGCGATTGCTGTAAGTAATCTTCCGTTGCTGCGGCTCACGGACCATGATGGTCAACATGACAGGCGAATGAGAGCGGGTAAGAGTGACATCTCTCTTCTCGACGAAGCCGAACTTCTTGTAGTAGGCGTTGTTGGACAGCGAACTCGACTCAAGGTATATCGGGCGGTTCTCGGAGTCGGCCTAGGGTATGATAGTGTTATTAGAATTTCCCGCATCAAGAGCCACTATGTGAAAGACAACTTACCCGCTTCATCAAATCCTGCAGAAGCTTGCCGGCATAACCCTTGCCTCGTGCTCCGGGCTTTGTACCAAGATACACAAGATAGTAGCATTCACTATCCCGGCTGCCCATGATTTCGAGCTTGGTGTTATGGAGAAGGGGCATCAGCTCATCGTAGTACCGCTTTCGTCCCTCAGCAGAGAGCTGGAAGTGCAATCGCCAGAGGCCACTCCGGAAAATGGTGATCAAGTCTTCGACTTCACCTCCGGGAGCAATCCTATGTGCACAAGATAACATGTTAGATCTAGTTTGGTGGGGGACCTAACAAGGGCAAAAGGAATCAAATGCTGGGCCATACCAGAGAGCAACACTCTCAAAATCAGGACCAATGGTAGTGACCTTGCCCTTCATGAGATGTGCAGCGGAAATGTACGTCATAATGTCGACGTGAAGCTTCCACTTGTATTCATCGGACCAATGCAGGGTATCGGAGGAATTCAGAAGGTAAAGGCTCAGCTCATCGGCAGCAAAGGCGTGGGCGAGTGCAAGTCCGACCTCTTTGTATGAGGAGGTTCCTACGGTTCGCACGACATTGTCCCAGGTCGCGGGGACTAGAGATCGCTTGAACTCGACGAGAGTGACACTACTATTCATATGCTCCATCTTTGGCCAACGGTAAAACTCCAGACTGGGAGAATTCAGGGGTGGTGGTAGCAATGGGGAAAACTGAAGAAAGAGATGCGAGGATTTCTGCAGACAGCAGTATTAGTACCAGTGGGCGAGACAGTTGTAATCGGGATACTTGGAGAAGCTGAGTGCAATATCTGGCGGTCTGTCTTACCAAGGTTTCTTATTCTGAAGATCGCCCGTATGCTCTCTTAATAACTGTTTTCTGGAGATGGGCATAAATCTGCGCGGATGACAAAGGCAATGAGGACGGTCAAGGGCCATCAATGAAACCAGTTATCAATGGTGACAATCTGGAATTGAGTGCTGTCCGATGTCGTCTGTTTCGCCAGAGAGTAGTGAAATTGTGGGAGAGGGAACAGGTTCAGTGGTTCAAGCGCTGAAAATGGCGGGTTCGCGTGAAAATGCCGGCTGTCGTTTTCCAACTGGAGGCGATGCAAAGCTGTTAATTGATGTGAACTGTACGAATCTGATATGGAGGAAACGTGAAGATGAGTGAGGAGGAGGTATGAATCCTGAAGTGGGAAACAAGATGAAGATTGGGAACTGCAGCCAGCTGTGAGTTTGACAGGATATGAAGATGGCGAGTGAGAAAAAAAATCGGTTGTCCGGATAGACACTATGCAGAAAACCTTGGGATATATAAGGAAGAAAGTATGAGTGAAACGATGGCTTGAGAATGTTTAAGAGTGATCGGCCGCGGACTGGACTCGGACAAGACTTGTCTCGGCAACGAAGGTCATGGGAAGTGAAAAGGGGGGCTCTTGTTGAGAAACCAGAGGGGTAAAGTGAAAAGAGGGAGAAAATTGAGAAAAGCCTTCAATGAGGGAACGAAGAAAAGGAAGTATGCAGGAAGAGATTATATGGAGGGGTGGAGAGACAGATCTTTGATATCGGGAAGGTTATGGCTTGGAAGTGGCGGAGGGAGAGAAGTGAATTTGAAGTGGTGAAGTCGTAATAGGGTTAACATGCGGGTTGAGAGGCCATATTCAGGAACCATAGAATGTGGCTTAGAAGAGTGTACAGAGTCATGGTGATGAGCATGAGAGCGGCACCGATTCATGATTATGCGTTTAAGCCAGACAGAAACAGGTGTCTCGGTTTGATGAGTACGGCCACCACCACAGCTATGACTCGGCCTGCGGAATGGAGTTTGTATGTGCGTGTAAAGTCAGGTTTTGCTGGGATTTGCGTGCCTTTTCAAAACAGTAAAACCCCCATACAAACAACGGTGTGGGGAGAGGAGCGAGCCGCCGGCAAGTTTGACTGGGGAAGCCGGGAGTCTGTGCACTTACACGGGCTGGGGATGGCAGCCAAGCAAGGGAAAGGAAGGACCAACCTAGGTGTGCATTCCGGGAAGGCATGTTCGATAGGGCCGGGTTGGAATGAAACCAAGGGAAGGCAAGGCAAGAGATAGGAAAGTGGTAAACGAATACGACAAGGTAGAGGATGACTTACAAGTTAGGGTATAGAGGTCGGTGAGGTTGATTATGGTGTTCGGTGGTGTCGTGGGTTGTCAGGTCGGAGAGGGCGGGATTTTATGTAAGGCCAGGCGTGAAGGAGTGAGGAAAGAGATTATAGGGTAGAACAGTGCGTTGAGGTCTCGTTGAATGACGAAAGGATCGAACAACAAGAGGAGAAATGCAGCTAGCCGGTAAAGCGGATGGACTGATGAGCGATGAGAAGAGAGACAGAGTCTGTTGAGTTGTTGGAGTGGTGGCAAGCTTCAGTGGTGTGCTGAAGGTGGGCTCTGAGTACGGAGATGCACTTCTTCAAGACGGGATGGGGGAGATGGAATGCAGATTGCAGCAGGTGTGATGAATTGAAGGGAGAGTAAAACAGAAGAGGAACAAGAACTGGATGTGTGGATGTGAGTGTGAGAGCGAGGAAGGCAACACAATCGGAGTGTAAGCGGAGAGAAAGCGGGTTTTATATCTGGGTGTGGGGGAGAGATGTGGAAGAAGAAATAGGAATGAAGGAGAAAAGAGAGAGAGAGAGAAAAGAGAGAGACATAGGCAAGGATCCGTCAGGAGGGGAGTCCGTGTATCTATAGACGGAAGGAAGTGTGTGGCTCCGCGGGTCGGGTGCAACCACAAAAAAAACCGACAGGAGCGAGGGAGAAGGAGACAAAGAAACAGGGAAGGAAGGGAGTGTGCGTATGTGTTTCCAGCTTGGTAGCTGGGCGACTTCCAGATTTTCCCACGTTGGGAAGGTCTGGGGATTTAGCGGCGTCAACCCGGTTTACACACACATGTCTGTCTTTCATACTTACAGCAATCCACGTAATCAAAGCGCAGCACATGTCGACACAGGATCAGATACTGACTGCTAGCCAGCACAATCTAGACAAGGGCGGTGTCTGGAAGTCCTGGAGAGAGAGAGAGAGAGAGAGACAGAGAGAGAGAGAAAGAAGCAGCAGGCCAGGGACGATCGTCGAGGACACGGGATCACTTACTGACCACTCAGACCGGTTGCTTGAGTGCCGGCTTGAAGCTCTATCAATTCACTTAATTCGCTGCTATATGCACCGCACCACGTCTGCACACTGCATTGGTGGTGGGGTGAACTGGGAGAATCAAATACCGTACACAGACGGCGGCCATTAACTTTCGCGTTTGGCGGCTGGCTGGCATGTGCACTAGTGTTGGAGAGGTGTGTGGTTGAGCGAACTGCACGGTTCCTCAGCTCAAATTGCTACGTGGGATGGGCTGGTTGGATCTGGGGGTGCAAGCAGGGTGTATTGCCGCACTTCTTCAGGCTTTCTTCTTGCTTTCCTTTTTGCTGGTGGTCGGGAGAATGAATGGCTTTGCTTTTTGTTCATGTTACTCAAATGTTCGAAGGAAGAAAAAAAAGAGGATCTCGTGTTGACAATTTGGGGTCAACAGGTCAACAGAAGGAAATCCCAATATCAGGCCGACCTGGTTGACGCCCTTTGGACATGGCTTTCCCACCCAAAAGGAAACCCTGCGAGAGAGGGAAAAAGGGGGTGGTTTGGTGAACCCTCATCGTGACCAGAGGGAGAGAAATACAAGCCCCCGGGAAGATTTCGTCTAATGCTTGTTCGTCGGCCATCACGAGGCTACATGTGTGGTGTCTTTTTGCCGTGCTTTCAACCTCTCGGGCTGTGGGGGGTGAGTGGGAGGACAGACAGACTGAACCAGGATTGCTGAACTTTTGGGGTGTTTAGACGAGGGCGTACGCCTGATCGCCCAGATCGCTTTCCAGAGCCTGACGTCCACGCCCTCTCCCCACCAGACTTGTTCCCTTTTCATCCTGTTTCCTGTTACCGAAGGTTTGGCGAGAAGAACCAGGCTTGGCCCATACACTGGCAGGGGAGCATGGAGTTTGGGAAAGGGATTGTTCCAGCTGAGAAAAAAATAGGTGAAAAAGGTGAAAAAACCTCAATCAGCAAAAGGAACTGGAAGGAGTCTTGTCCTTTTGCTGCGAGAACAGAGAAGGTGAAAAAAAACCCCTGAGGGAAAGGGTCTTGCATGAATACGAAGTCTAGACTGCCTACGACCACCTTCTTCAATTAGAGATCATCGTGGGATAACAGGCGTTTTCGATTTTGTGTGGCCAGCCCGCGGACAATCAGGAGTGTGTCTGATCGTGGGAGAGACAGTGTCCGGGGAATTTGATCAAGTGATTCAACGAGAGAAATTAGGAGAAACAAACCCAACCCTCTCTTCATTTTTTGGGGGGGAATAGCACCCCCATGAACGGAGTCTAGCATCAGCCCCGCGGATTTACATCCGCGGATGTAAGGATCATGTATCTTCTTTTCCCTCTTAACCCAACACCAAGCTGGTGTAGGAGAAGAAGCAGATACCTGAGATTATCTCATATGGAGTCTACGAACAAGGAAAATAGACACCTTCATCAATGTTATTTTCTCTCTTGACTTGTGGAGTCTCGACAAAAAGAGAGACACTGAGACACTCGCAAGAAAAGAGAGAGGCAAGGGAAACAAAAGTGGAAGAGAGCGGTGTGCGAGGGTTTTTCTTAGACACAAGGAGTGTGCATAGCTAGTTTGCTCCGCAACTTCCGTGGGTGGACTCCCAACTCCCGAAATATACGCACCGTAGACAGGGACACCAAAAGACTTAGGTAATTGGGGATTGCATGAATAACGATAAACCCCGGCGTGGGAGACAAAGAGAGAGCGCTTGAGAAATCTGGCAGAAATCCGCCCATGACTTTGGTGGCTGTTGGTGGTGTTGGGATTAGCGAGAAAAGAAAGACGGCATGACTAGCGAATACCCGCTGTTTCAAAAATTTCCAGTTCTAAGTTCTAGATACCCCAGGAACACGAACATCGTCCCGACCGAAGACGGGAGACTGAAGGAGACGAAGGGGGGGAGGGAAAGGAGGGAGATACGTGTAACTTCACTCGGCATGCAGTTGTTGGGGGTTCTGGGGCAAATGGTTGCCCCCGGGTCATAAGCCCGATCAGGGGTACACCGAGCACCGAAAGTCCCGAGACCCAGCGAGAAAGACAACGTGGAGTGTTAATCTAGGTGAAAACATAGAGACACCACGACTTCACTTCAGTGTGAATGGATACCGTACACCACATACACGCAGCTCCTGAGGCACATATGTACTGTACACCTCTTTATGGTCTAGCAGGGCCAAAGGAGCTGTGTGTGGGGGAAAAGGCGGTCATGGCCAGCTTTTTGCTGCCACTCATAACACCACCATGGAGTCATTGTATCCGACCACAGCACGCAAACAACGGGGGTGGGGGTGTGCCACTTCCTGAGTTTGACCTGCGCAATCTGGACTGCTCTTACACGACGGGATTTGTAAGTCTACTGCACAGCGCCGTGTCTCAGCGCATGTTTGCTCAATCCACGAAACGAAGACTCGCGCACGCACAGCACAGGTCAGCGGACCATTTGTACTCTTACTAGTGCTGCTGGCCTGCACCAGTACTTCCTCTGCTGCTGGCTTTTGGGGGGCAGCCAGAGATAAAAACCCCCCAAAAACAAGATAAACGGTTGGCTTTCATCTCCACCTATCGGTCTTTCTCCACCGCCTCACTGCACGTTCCGGGCTAAAGAAACCCCGGACCGGCCGAATACCGGCCGCGCGCGGCATAGAGTGGACCGAAGAGGAAGCATGAAAGAAGACACTCACCAGATTCTTGGGAGCAAGTGACAAGCTACGGTTATACGACCAAAGTGCAGGAAGCAAGGTGGTGGTCGGGAACCCACCTTCCAGGCTTGTGGTTCGCATCCACAGTTTCCAGAATGTTGTGGCTCTGGCTTCTGTGGTCCATAAAAAAGTTGAATGAAGAAAAAGTTGAGCCGGGGGGCCATCGTTGCTGTACCCCACGTAAAGTCTTCATGAGATGACTCTATTTCCCGCCGATAGTGGCAAGAGGCGGTTAATACGGAGTAGCTAGAGGTAAACTCTAGAGTCAGGTCCGTTCTGTGCTGTTAAAGCGTGGGTATGGATATGGAGAGACCGAGTCTGTGTTCGAGGGGGATAAACCCTTTGGGGGCATCAGTGAGAAAGCACGCAGTTCAAGAGGCATAGCCTCCTACACTCCCACTGTCCCTCCTCCCTGAGCGAATAAGCAGCCAGGGGGTCTCTCCCCATGACCCGTTACGATAGCCAGGAACTTTTCCGTTCTTCTCTTTGTTTCCTCTCACGGTTCCGGCGAAGCTTGGCCCCCCTGTTTGTCTTTCGGTGGGCCGGCGGAGGATTTCGAAGCCATGGAAGGACACCCGAATGAAAAAAGGGGTGGAATATGGCTGGGGGGGGGTTTTTTTGGTGGGATGAGGTTTCAGTGGGTTGTGCCTCTCTTTTTGCCTTTCTCGGATTTCTGTGGCCCAGCCCGGATTTCAAGCCCTGCTCGCATGTTTCGGGAGTGATGAAGTCACAGGAACCCGTGAACTGTTGGGTATGGTGTGTTCGACTTTAAACAGCACAGCACACTCTCTTTGGCGTGTTGAGGCAAAAAAAGGTATACTAACCGAGAGAGAACTTCGTCAAAGCGTGGGGTGGGAAACGGGAGGCAATGGCTACCGTGGTGGTGTGTGCAAAGTCCCCCACGTTGTCAGTTTATATGCTCACACGACGTGGACGCAAAATATAGGTGTGTTTTCCTGTGCTGGTGATCTTGTCTCAAGTGTGGATTTTTTGGAGTCAAGTATTTGGTGAAAAAGGAAATCATACAGGGACAAAGGAAGAGAAAGTTGCGTTTTCAAAGAGAGCGGTCAGCAGAGCTGAACCTCCCCCCTGGTCAAGGGAAAATATGCAAACAAAATCAATCAGACGGGAGATGGGAAAATAGGTATGCCCCCAAGGTTCTGGCCCTGTGCGTGCATTGCTTGAGAATCTGGTTCACATGAGCAGAAAAAAGGATCGTGGTGGCCTGGCTGGCGGCATACGATGCGCGATGTGTGTTCGGGGACATTTGTGATTCCACAGCACCATATCTTGCTTTCTTGCACGGGGAAGCGAGGCTTGTTGGTTTCGATTCGGGCTTGGTGGTTACAAGAGAGCATATCGACGAAGCTGATCTTGCTTGAGCTAAAAGACCTCCAGTCTGGCCCGCCGCACTCAAACAGGCGAGCCTGGTCTCGATCTATGTGTCGTGAAGAACAGATGATCGCCAACACCACAACCAACAACCACCAAAGGTCCAGAGAGCCGGGTTGCCAGCGGATCCCTCCTTTCTCTCTCTCTCTCTCTCGCCCAAGAACGCACAGTGTCGGACTAGGGCTGATTCGGGGAATGACTGCACAATGCCGACATTTATTGACCTGTCTCATGACCCAAACGCAAAGTCCGACCACCACCCACCACCCACCCCCCACCCACTTATCACTCAATCATTCCATCCACGTCCATTGTGTCCCCCTTTGGAAGCACTGAAGAGATGAAAAAGACTGCATGAGGATGGACGAATCGCAGCACTTACTTCATGCCTTTGTGGTTTCCTTCTCGGCCTTGCGGCTCACGACGATCTTCATCATATCACAGCAACTACGAAAATACTGCCCAATTCGTCCGCCTACATGTTCCTGATACCCAGTGGCAGAAAGTCCCGCTTCCATGACCACACGGCAGGAGCCACCATTGAAACCATGCGACGGTTACCGTGTGTGCCTGTGCCTACCAGTATCTGCTCCTTCCCGGGCGACCATCCACTGACCGCCACGTTCGAGCAGGGCCA
Source organism: Knoxdaviesia proteae (assembly GCA_001510565.1). Lineage (NCBI taxonomy): Eukaryota > Fungi > Ascomycota > Sordariomycetes > Microascales > Gondwanamycetaceae > Knoxdaviesia > Knoxdaviesia proteae. The sequence continues at coordinate 1,113,470 of LNGL01000001.1, read as the reverse complement.
GTTTTTTGGAGATGCTGCATCTGACCTCAGCTTTCCGACTTTTCTCTCTCGCCTCTCGCCCTTCGCCCTGATCCGCTGCCCTCCCCGTTTCCGCTTCGCACCTTCCCGGATTTCTCTCCCAGCTCATATCCGGCCATGCTGAGCACTCGTACTCTCAATGCCTGCCCCACGGCCCTGACGCCCTCCATACGAGCAGCACTATGTCTCGTCTCGCTTCTCCGTCTATTCTTCATAGCTTCCATCAAGCACCTTCCTCAATCTGTCGCTGCTTCATCCTGAGGGGTTTCTTTGCAGGATGCTCCTTCCTTCGCCCCAATCCTTGGTTGCACCTCCCTCGCGCTGCAAGGATTGGCGAGAGCGCATGTACGCAAGTTTGTGGTCATGTGCAGACAATCCCTGAGTCACTCCAGGGGGGCTCTTTCTTCTTTCTGTCCTAGTGTTCATTGTGCCTGCCGAATTCCATCCAGATCAGTGGTATTTCTCGCCTGTGGTTTGTCTCTATTCCTCCGTTTGTCGTCAAGTTGGGGAAGGAGCCTTTAAGTCCGTGTTTCATTCCTATCGCGTGGAAGACGTATATATTCCATCACATTCCTTTCATTTTTGTGTCTGGTAGGGAGTACCCCAACATGATTTCTCTTCCTGTATTACCCTGTGTGTTTGTGACGATGCAGTCATTTGCCCCATATAAGTCTCATTGGTCCTCCCACACACACACACGCTCGCTCTCTCTGCACGTTCTCGTTCAACACTAAAACTCAGCTACTGCTGCCGGCAAACCAATTCGACCCTTCCGGACCCACTTCCCCCATTTTCTCCCCCGTGCTCGTGTCCCTGTGCCTGAGCCAGGCCTAAGCCTTACTCTGGGCTCTTCTTTTTCTTCCCCCCTTCTTTTTATCTTTATTTATTTTTGATTCTTTTTTTTGGCTGAAATCTTTCACGACACCTCTTCTTTTTTCCCCCCACACACCAATAAAATCACCACTCAATTCCCTCTCCCCCCCTTTCCATTTCAAACTCCCCGTTTAATTGACTTAACCTACTGAATGAAAGAACTCGTGTATACTGTACATACGCCTACTGGCTACCTGAAATCACACATCACCGCCGTAAATTCCGCCACGGCCACCACCAAAGGACGCCGCGATCCCATATTGATCGGCTTTGTGTGTAAGTGCATCCATCGTGGCACCGTCCTGATACCTGCCCTCCGACTGAAAAGCGGTCAGCAGAGGGAAGCAAGTCATGAAAGCAGAGAATGTCACCAGAGATACTGCCAGAGACTGTCTCTCCCTCCTTTCACGCTGAAACCTCATCTCCAACCAACCAATCCCAGATCCGACGCCACCAACCACAACCTCTATCTCTCCCCCCTTCTTCCATCACTGGCTGGTGTTTTGTCTCATCATTCCTTTCCGCCCAGAATCCGGAACACGGACACCGGACTGACACCTCATCTTCCAGCTGCCCTGCGGTCTCGTATCAGGTGTTAATGTGTGACGGCCAACTAAGTTCTCTTGTCTCTATATCATCGATGTCCAACATTTGGTGCAATCGCTAGCCACCGAGTCTCGTATAGCCTCGCAAGTGACAAATTTCCCTCATTTCCACCGCTTCACCCCATATCCGACGCAAGATCCTGCAGACCTCATGTCAAAGCCTTGATAGCATTGGCTCCTTTCAGTCACATGCCACGTCCCACTCATTTCTTGCTTGTGTTATCTTTCAGTATCTCTTTGACTGAGTCTGTGTGGTGCAGAATGCAGAATCCCACCTGACTGGCTGGGTTTGGCGAATATCCGCCATTCTACGCGTATAGCCTCCACGCTGTCTAGATAGCAACCTTCACGTCCTCATGGATGCATCTTATGAGCCAATGGCTTGGGGAAAAGTATTCCCCGCCGCTAGGCCCTGTCCATTCGCTTGCTGCATACAGTTCTCTTTCCTGGCACTGCGAGCCCAGGATCGATGTGCTGTTCTTCAAGTGAATCCTCGTGCTCAGTGCAGTTGTGCCCTATGCACTCTACCGGCCCAACTTATTCCAATCTGGGGTACTTGAAGTTTTGTCTCTCTGATTCGATAACCTAACCCCACCAAAGTCGCAGTCACTTAACCTCTCGCGAGAAGTAAATGGGGGGACGGAAGATGCGGCGGCTTTCGGTATAACCCACACGAATGGCCCAACGACACTATCACCTGGAGGCAGGTATTCCACCCCCCATTAGCTCCCACGTAACGCCAGTGCGATAACTACACTCTTGCAACATGGTGCAAATATCACAAACATGCTTATTCTGCACGAAGTCTGCAAGTGGTAAGCCACTGAGAAAAAAAAGGAAGTTGATGGGAAGGGAGAAGACTTTTCTCACCCTGCAGTGAAAGAGAATAATGCGAAATCAAAGGATTGAATACTCTGGTGTTGGCTTTATTTTTCTTTTTTTCCCGCGTTTTTCTAACATGCGAGTAAGTCCTTCCTTCATATTGCTTCTTACCTTTTCCTTTTCTTCTTCTTTTCTCTTTCTTTCTTTTTCCATCTATCGAAAAAAAGAAAGAAAATACCAGGTCGGTGCGAGGACGACATTCAATTGGACCCGACACTTCTATACAACTGCTTTTAGGCTCAGGCCTTCCCACATACGCTTCTGCTGGAGGCGGCTATATGTCGTCGTCGCAGCCTGACGGAACTTTCCTACAAGCACAGCTGCATCAATAGCCTCGTGGACGGTTCCTATGCCCAGATAGGGGAAAGGCTAACGCGGAATGAGCTGGCTTCAACTTGACTAGGTGCTTCTCTGGGTGCACATGTGCAGCAAAGACCAGATGCCGCGGTTTGGTTTGTCGGTTCGCCTCGTGTGCAGATGAGAGGGGTAGCACAAGTGTCAGAAGCCGGTGCGGCTCATGTATCGGCCCGTTGGAGGCTGGGACTTTCTGAACAGCTGCTTGCTGTGTTTGCGGGTTTGTGTTTCTTCGTTTGTAAGCCTCTGTGTGTGTGTCTGTGTGTGTGCGCGCGCGTGTGTGTGTATGTCTGTGCCGAAAGTTCCACATCGCTTGTTGGCACCCGTCCTTAGTGCTCACCCTTCCCCCTCCCTCTATGTGTCGATGGCTCAACGGACCAGGGCAACCAGGCCAGTGCTACATACGGCCCCTCCCAAGAGCATGTTAGTATCATATGAACAGCCATCTGAGGAGAAGAGCCAACTGTGGAAACCATGCATTGGTTGACAGGACTGACTGCATCGTGTGTGTCTATCAGGTGTTCGTCCACACTCCAACGTGGCACCTCTCACATCTGTCAAAGAGCCCCCTTCATTTCTATCTTCTCATGCACTTCCTGCCTGGAGCGGTGGCAGGAACCCGAAATGAGATATGACCTTGCATGGCCCTCAGGGCCCCAGAAGAGGCGGGAACGCCGGGGGGCTGACGGGAGCGGATGCACGGGGTTTAAGCAATGAAGCAGTGTCGTGGATATCCCTGGGTCTGACGGGATATAGCATGATGTCGCATTGCCGGCTGCAGCAGAGAGAGAAAGGCTCGATTTCGCCTCTCTGTCTGTCCCAGGACTTTTGTGAAACACTAGGTGTGTGCTAGGAGTTAGAGGCTCCGGGTGCCCATTGCACATCTACACACTAACGCGTTTGCATAAGACGAGTTTTACGTAGCATGTGGACTAAACACGCAGGACACAGCCCTTTCATTCACACAGACCAGGAGAGAGGCGGACATAAGCTTATACAGTATGCATGGCGGAACATGTTGAATTTTCTTTGTGTATTCTTGGGGAGAGGGAACTACTAAATCTAATCGAAGCCAAGAATAGACTAAGGTCGGGAGGAGAGGCATGGTGGAGACTGCGTGGTATATGGAAAGAAGCCAGAGGCAAAAACAACAACAACAACAAGAAGGGGGCACGCAATAAGACGAAGCAGGGAGATAGACAAGAAGAGACGGAGCTTGGGGAAGACCAAAAAGGAGAGCGAGAGAGAGGAGAGAGACAGCGCAGAGGAAAAGGCGGGGGGAGATGGCGGGAGACGGTGGAAGGGGTGTTGAGTGTGTTGAGTGAGTGTGTTGTCCTGGTGTGCTGGTGCTGCTGAAGTCTGCTTGTTTGTTGTTTTAAGCAAGAAAAAGCAAAGGCAGAGCGAGATAGATGAACGTGCAGACGTCTGACGTGGAGGTTGGGAAGAGGAGACATGGAAAGAAAGAAACCACCAGGAGCAGACACGTAACGTCTGGTGCGTCCTCCGCTTCCGATGGACGTGGACCAGGGAGAAGAGAGCCCGCCACCCGACCGAACTGGAGAGGGTTTGGGCTCCTCCCCCCTCCCCCTCTCTTTATGCTGTCTGCTGGGACGACCGCTGGTTGTCTGTCGGGTGGAAGAGGCAACGCAGGGTCGGGTCCTGGCGGAGAGGGAGAACCGGAAAAGGGGAGCCATAGATCCGCGGGCTGTGTGGTCCACTGGGGGTAACACACATGGCTGGGGTTGTCTGTCACCTCACGGACACATACAAACACACGCACAACGGCTGCAGAAAGCTCGCCCCTTTGCCCAGCCCACCACCATGGCCGCTCCGCTTTGTTGGCTCCCATCGTGCCCCCCTCGCCTGGCTGCATCTGCTGTGGTACTTGAGACAAAAAAAAACAAAAGGAAAAAGTTGGGGTCACAGGAGCCCCCCCCAGCACCACTCACCCACCTGCACAGACACGGGGCAGCGGAGTGGCCGTAGAGAAGAAAAGAAAAAAGGAGAAAAAAGAGGTATTCATTCAAAGGCTAGAAAGGGAAAAGAAGAAAAAAGGGGAAGATGTGGTTGAGATGGCGTGTTTGCAGTGTTTACATGCGGCGAATGGCCGTCTCGTTGGTGTATGCCTCCAGGCCCGACTCTAGGTGCTCCCACCACTCGAACAGCATCGACTCGCAGATCAGCTTGAACCACGGGGTGAACTTGAGCTCGGGGTCCTTGAAGAGCAGCTTCAGCTCGTCGGCGGTCACGTACTTGGTGTCGCGCACCTCGTTCCGGTTGGGGTGCAGGTCGACGGTGGCCTTGATGAAGAGGATGTAGTCAACTGAGGGGGGGAGAGTGTTAGCTGAGAGGTTTATTTCGGCATCTTTTTTTTTGCCGGTGTTTTCTTTCTGCACAGCTTCTCGGGGAATCTGGGCCTGTGTACATACTCTCGTGCTCACCCCACTTGCCGTCGCTAGGGGCCTTGTAATGGATGCGCGTGAGGAAGTGGAAGTCGTCCGGCGGCACCTGGGCCTTGTGGATGCCGAGCTCGTGGTCGAGCTTGCGCTGGGCGGCGTTCTTGACGCCCGCCACCGACTCGTCCAGGCTGACGCCGGACTCGCCGGGGATGCCGAGCGGGTGCGAGCAGCACGTGTTGGTCCACATGTCCGGGAAGGTGATCTTCTCGGTGGCGCGCTGCTGCAGCAGCAGGCGGTTCTGGGCGTCGAAGAGGAACACCGAGAAGGCCCGGTGCAGCAGGCCCTTGTCGATGTTGGTCATGAGGTGGCCTGGATTGGGGAGCGGGGGTTGTTAGCGGTGTGTATGAGAGACTCGGCATGGTGTTCCGAGCTGCGGGCCGGGCGCGGGCGTGCGCGTGCGCATGGACACATTCCCACGACCCCCCACACAGGTGGCTCAAAAAGCAGGGCCAGAAGAGAGCCAAAAAGAA
>LNGL01000001.1:1085447-1107274 GCA_001510565.1 Knoxdaviesia proteae | reverse complement strand
AAAAAAAAAAAAAAAAAAGGGGAAAAAGGAAAACGGAAAAAGGAAAAAAGGCTATCCTGGAGCAAAGGGGGCAGAATATTTTCAGAGGAGCCACCACCCCACAAAACTCTGGGTTTAAGTGCAGGGGAAGGGATTTTAGGCTTCTTTTTCAGCTTCTTAAAGCACTAGACTCGATTTAGAGTCAATCTGTGAATCAGAGATAGGAGCGAGGCTGGGGAGGAGGAGTCACGGCCAAAGCCAGCACGGGAACAGAACAGTATTAACAGCGGTTCTTTGTCTCCTCCTCGCGGGGATGTGCACGAAGCTCTTGATTCACGGCATCTTGGAGAGAGCCGAGGAGGTTGGGCAGCCGGGCAGCAGCGGCACATACAATCGCAGCCTTTTCACTTTTTCCCCCTGGAAAGGTCGGCCAGCTGGCCCGCCAATCGGTTCCGTATTCTTATCCGGACCAACAAGTTCGCACTGGGATTGAGCTGTCGATGGCTCCTTGTCCAGTGGTCACGCTTGCATAGCAATGTTCGGAGTGGGAGGATCTCTGGCCCGAGAAAGCACAGCCCAAGCACGGCGATATGGACTTGCTGCTCTTGAGTATCTTGAGCTTGACTCACGGGAATCTCGGCTCCCCAGATCGCCAAAGCGATGTGCACGGGTGGGACTGAATCTCACGTGCCAACCCTAGTGCTAACCCTAATCGGCGGTCAAACCTCGACGAGTGTGCAACATCTCGTCTTGAAGATTTGACGAGCCAGCACCCAGTGCTCTGAGAAGGCACTAGGGAACGATAGGCCTATCCGCATAGCTATCAACTCCGGCGATGACACTCTTCTCACATGTTGAGCACGCTTTCGTGGCTGCACCATGGCGCCAGCTTGTCCTCCAGGAATGGCGGCCAGAGGAGCTCCGAAGACTGTTGTTCTATTGTTTTCTGGTTGGCTTGAGCTCCCCCCGCCGACCTCGTGCTGTGCGCACTCATCCACAGCTGCTTCGCCGTTTCTCCCCCCGTCCATGATCTCGCCGTTTCTCCCTCCGTCCAGGATCCAAGCCCCCAGAAGGCCAGGCTGGATGGCTGAATCCACCGAAGACTGCCCCCCAGGCATGGCCGCTTATATGGCCGTCGTGCCGGCCCAGCATCACCACCACCGCCCACACCACGACTTCCAACAAATGCGAACCCACTGTAACCCGCCACCCAAGTCCCGAATGCCCGTTGCTTCGATCCGTCCGTCTCTTGATTCTGTATCTCGAGCCTGGATTTTCAGGTCTCCGGACCGCAGAGCCATGCTGACTAAATCTTCCCCCACCGCCCACCACACCCTCTTGCCTTCTTTATCTCCCGACTTCCCCGGCTCTGCTCCTTCTTGCCAAAAAATTCCTCTTTCAGGCAGTTCCTTCCGTGGCGTCGATATCGCGGCCGCCTTGACGAATAACAGTCTGCACATCCGAACTGACTCACACCATATTTTTTCTTGTCTGATGCGATACCGGTCTTGATTATCTAATCTAATCTAATCTCATCCCATCCCTCCAACCTCCTCCTCTCCCTCCTCTCGCTCCTCTTTGGAGCCTGCTACTAAAGCTGAACCTTCACCTTGATTTCTTTCTTTTCATCGTCGTGATCCTGTAGTGTCTCTTCGTTCTCTTCCCACAAGAATCTGGACTCGCAATCCCCCCCCCCACCACGATCATCCGCTCGGTCTGAATCTCTTCACCGCTCGCGCTTTGAGAATCCCCCCCACGCAGGTGTAGTAGAGGAAACATTGAACGCCATTCTCTCAACCTGAGCTTCCTCGTTTTGTGCTGGTGTCTCACTTCACCTGCAGCTTCTAGTCCCTGTTTGGGCTCTATTTCTTTGGATAGCTTTCATATCATTCGTCGATTTTTCTTTATTTTTTTTTTCTTTTTTTTTGGAAATCTTTTTTTAATATTTTAATTCTGTGCCCTCCCCCCTGTAAGTCACCATGACTGTGCCCTCCGATTCCGGCCCCGTCCCACCAATCACCGTGACGCACGCATCGCTGCGCCGATCGTCCAGCCCGGCCGCCGTCGAGGCTGCCCGTGCCGTGATCGCCCAGGACGTCGCCGAGTGCTCGTCGTCGTCCTCGTCGACTATCACCGGACCCACCCACAATCACGCTATCGCCGACTCCGATGACGACTCCGACACCGACCCCGTGGCCGGCCCGGCCATGTACCGCCGGCCCAGCGGCATTGCCTACGGCGCTTCCCGGCCGGTGCTGGGGCCCGACACTGTCGACCCCTCCGTGCTGACGCCCGCCGAGCGCATCCGCTCCCGCGCCGAGGAGCGCAGCCTGCTCCGGGATAACCACCTGCTGCCGCCGAAGCACGACAGGACGCTTGAGCCGTCGCCGTCGGTCTTTTCCCGCTTGTATCGCCGTGTGTTCAACACAAAGGTGCGGAAGTCTGCCGGGGGCTCGTCGACCAGTGCCGATGTGGAGGCGGCGTCCTCTGCAATTGATTCTGCCCCCGATGGCGGTGGTGGTACAGCCAGCCATGACGAGACTGCGCCGCTGCTGGGAGATAACCTGGATCAGCAGTGGGATGCTGCCGTTGCCTCCGGAAGTGTGCGCACAACATGGCAGCGCGAAACCAAGACCATCATCTCCTACTCCATTCCCCTTATCATCACTTTTGTTCTGCAGTACTCGATAAAAGTCAGCAGTGTAATAGCTGTCGGCCCTATTGGCAAGGAGGAGCTTGGAGCCGTGAGTCGTAAGTTGAACCTTCCTATCATGCTGATCCCCGAGACACCGGTGACACCACGCTAAACGACCCATTTCCCTCTTGCAGTTGGAAGTATGTCTTCCATCATCACCCTTTACGCTCCCGCTATCGGCCTGGCTACAAGTCTGGACACGCTGTGTTCCCAGGCCTACGGATCGGGACACAAACACCTCGTGGGCCTACAGTTTCAGCGCATGTGCTACTTTCTCCTGCTGTGCTACATCCCCGTAGCCGTGCTGTGGTGGAACGGCGAAGCCATCCTGATGCGTATTGTGCCCGAGAAGGCGACCGCCCAGCTTGCCGGCCAGTACCTCCGCGTGCTGATGTTCGGCGGCCCGTCCGTCCTGATCTTCGAGGCCGCCAAGCGCTTCGTGCAGGCGCAGGGTATCTTCCAGGCCACCACGTGGGTGCTGCTACTTGCGGCGCCACTCAACGCGCTAACCACGTACCTATTTGTGTGGCGCTGGGAATGGGGCTTCATCGGCGCCCCCATTGCCGCCGTGCTGACGCAGAACCTGATGCCGGTGCTGCTGCTGCTGTACGTGGTGTTCATCGACGGCTCGCAGTGCTGGGGCGGGTTCAGCCGCCGCGCCTTCACCAACTGGGGCTCGATGGTGCGGTTGGCCATCCCCGGCATGATCATGATCGAGGCCGAGTACATGGCGTTTGAGATCCTGATCTTCGTGGCGACCCGCTTCGGCAGCTCGCACCTGGCCGCGCAGAGCGTGCTCACAACTGTGGCCGATTGTGCGTTCCAGGTGCCGTTCTCCATCTCGGTCGCGGCGTCGATGCGCGTGGCGAATCTGATTGGGGCGGGCTTGGTGGATGCGGCCAAGACAGCCGCTGTAGTGGTAAGTGGAATCTCTCTTTGTTTTGCCATCTAGGTGTCCCTACGCCACATATCCATCTCCCGCACATCATGCACACTCCACTAACCACACAGATACTCGCTCCTCTGCAGTCAATCGGGGCCGAAGCTGCCGTCTCGGTGGTAAACGTAGCAGTGTTGATCATCTTCCGCAACGCCATCCCGTACATCTTCACCAAGGACGTCGAAGTCGCCGAGATCGCGGCCGGTGTGCTGCCGGTCATGGCGGTGCTCGAGATCTTCGACGGGCTGTCGGCGGCTGCCCACGCCCTGCTGCGCGGCATCGGCCAGCAGCACATCGGCGGGTACACGAACCTGGTGGCGTACTACGTCGTCGGGCTGCCGATCTCGTTCTTCACAGCCTTCTCCTTGGATTGGAAGCTGTTTGGGCTGTGGACCGGTGTTTGCATCGGTTTGGGATCGTGAGTGTCTTCTCCTCCACGTGCTTGTGTTTTGCCTTTGTTGCTGATTTGTTTCCTCTGTGTGTGTGTCGGGTCGCGTTGCTAACCATGTGTGTGATCTGACTTCCAGGGTTGGTGCTGCTGAGTACCTGTTTATTTACTTCACCGATTGGGACCGGGCAGCCCGCGAAGCTCGTCACCGGAACGCATCTGGTTGAAAAGCGTTTCGTCTCTACCGTGTTTTTTTTTGGCATTGTGGAGGGCTACGCGTTTCCCCTCTCCTTAATCACCTTGTCTTTACATGCCTTCTCTCTTACGGGATATCCGCATCACAGCATAATGTTCCCTAGTCAATATCGAGTCACTGGGTGAACGCCGTTTTTGGATATCCAACTCGAGGCGGACTCAGACTCAGAATGCACAGCACATTCGAGATTCTTGTTTCAAGAATCACAACACAGCAGCGACTTCTCTCTGAAGCCAGTTTAGCTAGCATGTTAGTGGAGGGTGGACACACAGCCATCATCCACTCGATGCACAGGTTGCGATAGATAAACGGCAGACATCTTAGATAATGAAAATCAAATAGACGCAGACTCTTGAAAGCTCGAAGCGAGTCTCTTAATTCTTAGAGAATAGTAAATGCGAGTCAGGTCCTTTTCTACGAGATTCCCCCTCTTCCGGCGGTATCATGGCGGATCCTCGCAGAATCTGGAGGGGTTTTTCCATTTGCCCCCTTTTCTTTTTTTTCCAAATCTTGGTAGCAAACGATTACTTGATCTGGCGGGGTCGAGTTCTGTAGAGAGCCGCCACCCCCGAAGGTGATGAACTGACTCGCCGGACAAGATAATTTCGAAAACCCGCCGAAAAGCGGTATCTGAAGAGAAGAGGGGAAGAGCGGATCTGCAAAGGTATAAAGGAGTGGCTCCCCCCCCCTTCGTCTGGGCCTCACTTCTCTCTTCCATGTTTTCCACTCTCATCTTCATTCTTCATATACTGACTCGATACCTTTCTCTCGTATCTTATTCTCTCTCATACTCCAATATCCTCTGTTATACTTGCTTTTTTCATATACACGCAACACCTTTCTCTTCTCTTCTTCTCTTCTTCTCTTCTTCTCTTCTTCTCTTCTTCTCTTCTTCTCTTCTTCTCTTCTTCTCTTCTTCTCTTCTTCTCTTCTTCTCTTCTTCTCTTCTTCTCTTCTTCTCTTCTTCTCTTCTTCTCTTCTTCTCTTAATAACCAGAAGTCATAGCCACTGAAGATACTCATCGCCTGGTCTTCTTTGTCTTTCACTTCTACCCAGGTCAACTAACATACTCTCTCATGCTCTCACATGTCATAGGTTGGATTTTCGGGACACCATAAGAAAAGCACAAAACCACACAAAAAGCTCTCCCCAGGGAGAAATCTCGAAACGGCGTCTACCGTGTTCTGGGCTTTTACCCGGGACACCGACTGACCGTTTCGATGGATGGAGTGTCCCCTTCCTCTCCCTGGTCCCCCGTGCCGTGTCTTCATTCCGGCTGCACCTCTTCTCCGGGTGCCAGTATGCCCCTTCGGCGTCAAGTGGCAGGTCTTTTTCCGCCTTATCCCCACCCCCCCCCCACACTCTTTAGGCCTGTTCACTGGTCGACTCCTCGTGGTTGAGACGACGGCTGAAGGGAGCGTCTCGAAGTGATCACTGTGATACATCCTTTTGGGTGGTCCTTTTTGCTTCACTCTTGGCTGGTGTCTGGAGGCATGCCGTGGAGTGACCTAATCATATATTAGCACTGAACAGGAACTCTCCACTGTCGTAGGACAAACACTTACGCAGTGGGAAGCAACCTCTTAGGATGTACCGGCTGTTCTCCCTCTATAGACTGTCTTTTTCTCTGCTTGGGCTTTGGGTGGGTGTCGTTCTGTCGTTCTGTCGTTCTCGCGTCCGGGCATTTCGCTCTAGTATTTGGCGTTTGGCGTTTGGCGTTCTTACTTGTTTCGTCCCGCTGCTCATATCCACAATCGGTAAGTCCCTCATTCCTCTACTATGAACGTCTTCAGTGGCTACTCGACCTGGTTATGGAGAGAAGAGAACAAGACAGCGAGTCCTTTCTTTTCTTGCACCGACGATATGATCATAGGTATGTTCTTCTGGCCTTGCTAGTTTCTACTAGCTTTTGTGACTTGACTCTATTTACCGCTCTTATTCTTGGAGAAGCTTTTCCTTTTTTGCTCGTTCTGAGTCGACTGGGTGTTGCGGGGTATCTGACTTGATGATGATTGATGGCGCTTAGGGTTAAGGGTTAGTGTAAGTGGTTACTAGGTGACAAGGATGACTCGGATGAATAAGAAACGTCAAATGATGGAACGTGTATCTAGCAATGAGATCTTGTCCTTTCAGCATATTGAGAGATGCAATGGATAACATTTCCAGCCCCATCTATCCCCCCATAGCATACTGTGACAGACGTGTTGGAGAACGTTCCACGCACACCCAAAGTCCTGAAGTAATCAACGCCAGAACGCCGTCCTCCAACATCTAGATAAGAGAGGGCATAATCACTTTTAGATAAGCCTGCCCCTAATGATGTAAGAATGAAAATGCCGGTAAAAGGTGCATGAGAAAGTTCTCGGTGTGCTGGCACAAGGTTAGCTAACGTAAACAATGCCGGACGTACTGAGGGCACTAGCAACGAGCATCGAGTCAGTTGCTAACGACGATGATCGCCGGATTGTGCGTTTTATTTATGGCTGACTTTATGAGAGAGCCTCCTCACTTACCAGAAACCGAGACGTATAACCCAACTCGATATCCTCGTTGCTGTGCAACTCTCACTCTTTTCAATTTTCTCCTGTCTAAACGCTTGGTTCTTTGGTCAGTCGTCTTCGCGTCGTGCTGATTTATTCTACTCTACTCTCTAATAATTTTGCCTACCATTTTCTCTCTCTCTATTTTCTTTTCTCTGCGTTCCTCTCTCTCTCTATTTCTTCTTTTATTTCCTCCTGTCTATTTCTTGCTCTCCAGGCCTTCTCCTCTATTTCTTCATGTTTTCTTTTTCTTTTCTCTCTCCCTCACAACCTTCTCTCTCTTTACACCCACATACCTTTTTTCCTCGTTGACTTTCTGCTAGTCAAACTTTTCATTCAACATCTCACTAGAAGGATGCTTCTGGTAAAGTAAACTTCTGGTACATACATATGTATCATTGCGTTCCGCCGCCTGCTTACAGCACCCCATCCTCTTGTCTCCAGTGAAAGTATCACTATAAAGCATCCAGTGATGTTCCCATACCTGCGCCGTATGACCCCATCCATACCTAGCCCAGCCGGCACATGTCACTAACTTGTCCGCCATGAACTGTACTACAGCCTCCCGCTCCAGCAGCACCTTCTGGTCCACCCGGACGAACATGTCTTCCCAAGCAAACCACTCCCAGAACTCCAGCGACGCCGGGGACTCAGACGTCCCGGAAGAGCTCTCCTCCTCCCCAGCAGCCCCGCCCAGCCTAGGTGGTGACAGCGAGTACCTCAGCCACCAGGCGCTCGCCCTCGACCTTCTCGATCTTGATGCGGCAGTCTTGCCAGCCGCTCATGAGTCAGAGGGATCCGGCCCGGGGATCTCCGAGCTGGATGAGGGCAATGTCCCCGACGATGGGTCGTCCTATCTGTTGTCGGTGCCTCCCTCCCCAAGCGACTTTGCCAATCTTTTGCGCAGCCACGCCGCGGACACACCGACCGGGGACGGGTGGAGCGGACGTCATACAACCCCGACCACGAGATCCCCGGGGAATCGTTCCATGCGGCACCGGATCCACTGGAACACCGCCGATGTGGCCAGCCGTCCTTCTGCTCGCGAGAGAGAGAGACCTCGCTCGATCCACCCCAATCTCAGATTCCAGCCTGGAACTGGTCCCCGCACCAACCTCAACCATCACATCACTCAGGACACCGCAGGTGTTGAGTACATGAGCGGGGTGTCCGGCGGAGTGCCATGGGAAGCGGTGAAGGGATCGCGCCGCGAGCGGAACGGCGTGAACTACTTTGTGGTTGCGATCTTCTGGTATCACCGCCGCCCGGTGACCGTTCGCGTCACAAAGTTCGTCGAGGATGAGGACGAGGACTAGGGGGAGGATGCCTTTTTAGGGGGGATGGGGGATACCAACGGGTGAGATGGTTTAAGCTGAAATTGGGAACTGGTCATGGTCGCAAGCGTTTGGGGGGGAAGTTGGATCCTCCTCTTTTTTTCTTTTTGGCTTTTCGGGTCTTTTTTGACTTTTTGGGGGAGATGGCCATCGGGTCCGGCGGAAGTTGGCCGATGTGGATCACCCCCGGAACCCGGGCCGAGCGGGTCCTCGGCAACGGCCGATGTTACACAACAAGTCGCAAGTGGTTGTGCTTGCCAAAATTGGCTACTACTCGTGATGATTTAGAATGCCATCACTTAGTACAGACTGTTATCCTTCAATTCACCACAAACTGAGTATCAAGGCAAGGAGTACGAGTAAAGAGGAAGAACAGTATAACAAGAACAAAAGCCAAACATATCAGGGGACAAGAGAGTGTCTCTGAATCCATCAGCGCCAGAACCTCCCAAACACAGAAAAAGAGAAAAGATCAAAAATCAAGGGCATCATCATAGTCCAGACAACCAAAGCCAACCCAGCTACCGACCTCAAGTATTAAGAAGAGACAGCCATACTCAAACTCTTCAGCAGAGACATGTGGAGTCACGTTTGTGTGTTGTGTCTTTGAGCAACATACATCTTCATCATCCTCATCATCCTCATCATCTTCATCATCATCATCATTCAGAATCTCGCATTACCCTTCCACGGTGCTTTCAGTTCTTACTTCGTCTCGCTCTTCTCGGTCGTCTCGCCCGTGGTCCCGTCGCCCAGATCGTCCCGGCTCTCGTGGAACATGCTGCGGCGCACCCCGGGCGAGTCAGGCCGGACGGAGCTGGCGTCGGGCGACTCGAGCAGCGAAATGGGCTGCAGGATGTTTGCGGGCACGATGGGGCTCTCGGGCGACAGGCTGCGGTCGAGCGACACGGTGCGCTGCGGCGTCGGCAGCGGGCCGGCGGCGGCGGCGGCCGAGTCGGCGCTGGCGGCGGCGGCGGCCGAGTCGGCGCTGACGGCGGAGGCCTCGCTGATGTTGCGCAGGTGGCGCATGTCGCGGTCGCTGAGGGCCGACACGCCCGACAGCACCCGCGAGCTTGGCGACGGCAGGATCACGGACTCTTGCGGCGAGAGCGGGCTGGTGCCGGGCTCGATCGGCGTGGCGGCGTCGTCGCTGGGCCCGCGCGCCGAGATGGTGGCGGCGGCGGCGGCGGCAGCGGCGGCGGCCACGGCGAAAATGCTCTCGCTGCCCGACGAGAAGGTGCTGCTGTCTTGCAGCGAGCGCGAGCTGAACGAGCCGGGGTGCTCGGAGTCGGAGAGCGTTGACGGGGCGGCGAACTTGCGGTCGACGATCTGGATCGGCGTCAGGCCGGTGTCGTGGAGCTCAGCACGCGGCGAAGTGTCTAGCGGTGAGGCACACGTACGAGAGTTAGTAGCTGTGAAGGTCAAAAGCATTGGAGTGAGGGAGCCATCGAAGTTGCGACCAAACTCACCAGGAAGCTCGGCAATGTAGGTATTCGCCATCTCGTGGTGGATGACAGGCGACACAACCGGCGCCGGCGAGGGCGTCGGCTTGGAGATGTCCGACATGTCGCCGTTCAGGCCAGTCGATTCGGTGGTCTCGGTCATGGCCTTGGTGACCGACGGCTGGCCCCGCATCCACGACATGATGCGGCGGCCGTTCTCGTAGCTGTCGGGATCGCTGCCGCCGCGCTTCCGGATCTGGCGACGGCGCCACAGCATCCAGCCGACAATGCAGATGGTGAAGACGAACAGGCCGACCACCACGCCGATAACGGGGGGCACCCAGCTGGGCAGGCCGCCGCCGCCGGACTCTTCGGGCGGCACCACGGGGCGGTCGGTCGACTCGGCGGCCGGGTACGGGAACCACTCCTTGGTCTTGGAGGACGGGTAGGCGGTGGAGAACAGCGCGGCAAGCGCCGGGTCGGACCAGCCGCCGGCGACGGCGGGCTCTTTGGCCGTGGCGCCACCCTGCGGGCCGCCGCCGATCTTGGCCACAATGACATCCGGCACAGCGTAGTCGGCGAACACTGTTGGGTCGTAGCTGTCCATCCACGTCAGGCTGGTCATGTTCAGCATCTGCACGAGGCCGCCCGGCAGGCAGTCGAGGTTGGTGCCGGTGGTCGAGGCGGGGCGGTAGCCGCCAACCACGAGCATCTGGCCCGGGTAGGGCGTGGCGCAGCGGTGGCCGGCGCGCGCGTGGTCGGCGCTGCCGGCGAGGGCCTTCGTCCAGGTGAAGCTGGGCAGCGACAGGATCCACACGTCGTCGCTGAAGGCCTCGGCAACGTCGTTGGCGTCGTAGCCGCCGTAGTAGTAGATGTTGTGGCTAGAGCCGTCGATGGCCGAGCCGAGCACGGCGCAGGCGCGCGCGGTGGCGGGGACAGCCGAGTCTGACTTGGTTTCCTGGCGGTACCACTTGTCGGTGCCGATATCGTAGAGATCAACGAGGCGAGTGAACTCGAGGCCGTCGGCAGTCTAGGACAGCGGGCGTTTAGTTAGTCAAGCGGCACAACAGATAAAGACGTCACGGTGAAGGGCTGCAGTTCGCGCACATTCTGGGTCTTGTTCTCCGACAGACGGACGGTGGTGATGTATTCCGGGAACGTCACACCGCCGATGACCACAATGACACCATGGTCTCCAACCGGCACGAACACAGCGTCCGGGTTGGCGCGGCCCCGGACACCGTTGGACAGGGTCTTGTTCTCCCAGGTCGCGGTGTTCTGGTTGTTGGGGTCGTAGGTGAGCGAGATGAGGTAGTCGGACGGCACAACGGCGTTCTGCGACCGGTTGCGCGAGCTGATCTGGTCGTAGATGGCCTCGGCGGTGGGCGAGCGCAGGCCGCCAAAGTAAAAGGCCTTGTTCTCCGACGGCACGCTGACGGCGGCGCCGTGGGCCACGTAGCGCGTGATGCCCGACGGCAGGCGGTCCTCGACGAAGCCGGGGCGGAACGGCCGGTCGGCGCCGTACAGGTAGGCCTGGTAGGACAGCACGTCGTCGGCGCGCGGCTCGGGGAAGGCGTCGGTCTTCTGCACGAGGCCGCCGTACAGGAAGAAGCCGCCGTCGTTGGCGAGCAGGCCGCCGTCGTTGAAGTTGGGCACGCCGTTGTTGGCGGCGTTGCCCTCGCCGCCGATGGCTTTGGACGTCAGGCGGAACAGCGAGGTCTGGTTCTGCTCGGCGCCGTCCATCTTGAACGAGAGGCTGAAGTTGAGACTCAACATGTAGCCGAGGGGGTTGTCTGATTCCGGGAGTTAGACCGGGGAGCATCGCGAGCGGCATTTCACCGAAGAAGTCGGCGAAGGAAGATCATGGACTTACTGTCGTTGATGACGGCGCCGTAGGAGCCGTCGTCCATGCCGGGGCTCCAATACATCTTGCCGCCATCGAGGTAGAACGAATCACGGACAACAACAGCTGGACGGCGTCACACTCTTGGTCAGTCAAGCACGGAGACGGGGAGAGACACAGGCGGGAGGTGGCACATCGGGTCCGACAGCCGTCAGTGTGGGCCGAACCATGCGGACCGAAGTCACGGTTACACGAACTTACCTCGGGGAGTGGCCCATTGGCATATTGAAGTATTGACCTGATGTTCGGACCAGTCGCTAAACTGGCCCCGGACAAGGCCGGCCAGACCGGCCAAGGCCAGCGCCGTGGCCGACGGCACGGAGGTTTTCATGCCGGGCGAAATTCGGGGGCTCTCTTTTTTTAGTTTTACTCGAAAGAAAGAGTCACCGCTAAGGGTTTTTTTCTCTTCTTCTGTAATCTTCCCAAAACAAGTCCTAGGTCCTGTGGGTATCCGGAAGAGGGAAAGGGTGAAAAGACAAGCCAAACAGTCCAGAGTAGGTTTCTCCAGTAAGACTGGTTGAGACCATCGAGATGCTAAGAGAGAAACACCAAGTATCACAACAGGAAATGAGACAAAGCAAGAAAACAGATAGAGAGAGAGAAAAGCGCGAAGAGAAGTTGAAAAATGGACTGTAGCAGATGCAATATATCGGGGATGGAACAAAGAGACCGTTACGGTGGGCGGAGTTCCAGAAGCGGTAACGAACACTCTCCAAAAAAAGAGAGTATGTAGTATAAAGTGACAGAGGAGAATAGAAATGGATCCGCGTCCCAAGAGCAAAGGTGACGGATGCTGGGACGGATTAAAGTTACTTTTTGAAGGGGGAAGAGGAGCAGAGAAAGGAGAGAGAGGAGTGAAGGGAAATCAAACGACTCAGACAGCCATCGAGATTATGTGGAGAGAAGAGGAGAGGGAAGAAAAGAGGCGAAAAGTCGGAAAAAGGATCAGGACTTGTGAGGGGGAGAGAGGATTCAGAGTCCCGGATTGATCGGAGGGATGTGGTGAGAAAAAGGTGTGTGTGTGTGTGTGTGCGAGAGAGTTGGTTGTAAGGTGGGCTGTGAATATGAGGAGCAGACCCAAAGGAACACCGGAAGAAGAGACAGAAGAGGAATAGAAGCAAGATCCAGGTGTCATGCAGTTTCGAAGCGAAGCGGAGAGGAAGAGCAAGAGAGGGAAACCTTCAGCTTCTGGGCCAGCAAACAAGCGACAAAGGACACCTGGGAATGTTGTGCTTCTATTTTTACGTGGGATGGTGGGTTTGGCTGGTCCATGTTACGATACGACTCCAGAGCTGGGGCCCTGGAAGAGGGATAAGGCCGAAAAGAGTGTGGGTGGGCTGGTCAGGAGAGCGAGAGCGAGAGAGAGAGAGAGGAGGAGAGAAGAGACGGTGGATGCAGACCTGCATCGAGGACGAGGCCGGGAGATGGACACAGCGATAGAGAGAGAGAGAGATAGACACGCATGCAGACAGACAGCCCCAACCGACGGGCTTAACACAACTATAGTGGGTGGCTGAGCGGGCTCGGAGCATGCAGGGCCCATATGGTTCTCCATGGAGCCTGCAGAGACTTCGCGTATTTGCAGAGTACGAGGACATATAACGCCAGCAGCTCGCAGCTGCAGTGGTTTTACGGGCTTCCCGGGGTTATGGTGAGAGCCGGAGTGCGCCGAGTGTGTATTTCGCACGAACGGTAACGGTTCCAATGCCGTCGACACTGAGCGAGAAATCGTAGCTGCATCACAGCTCGCATGTTCGTGATAGTTCGCAGACCCTAACCCTAAGCCACACCGCACTTTTGCTGCCACCTCGACGCCGGCGACTCTGGGTTTGGCTTTTCCCGGCTTTCTGGGCTTTCTCTCTGTCAGTGTCGGTGACAGATGCGGGCGCAAGAGACTGGGATCAGTGGGAGAGTGAGAGAGTGAGAGAGTGAGAGAGAAAGTATTTGTATCCCAACCACCGCCGGCGCACGAAATGGCTGACTGAACCCCTGCGGAACATTCGTGCACCACCAGCGCCCCCAGCATCTTTATTTCTTTTTTATTTTTATTTTTTATTTTTTTAGCAGCCCACAACCCGTTGCCAGTCTCTGGTTGTTGGCTTCTAGGTCCCCCAGGAACGCCAGGATTGTGCAACAAGTAGTCCGGCTTTTGACTTTTTAGCATAAGGCACATCCCGCCTGTCCCGCTCGTCCAAGGTCGACGCCAGTGGAAATTGTGTGAACGTCAACCAGCGTCCAGGGAGGGATGGATTAGCCAGCCAAGAAGCCGAGAAAGAGAGAAAGCCGGATGGCATACTGGTGAGAGAAAAAGAAGAGAAAAAGAAGAGAAAAAGAAGAGAAAAAGAAGAGAAAAAGAAGAGAAAAAGAAGAGAAAAAAAAAGAGAAAAAAAAAAAGAATGAAACCCCCCTGGCCCAAGGACTATAAGAGTCTCACCGTTCTGTTGGTGCCTCTTCTTGGCCGATTTGATGTCGCTGTTCGTATCTGCTGCTGACTGACTCACCAGCTGGCGGAGTTGATCGCAGAGCCCTGATTCATGTTGCAGCTACGAGCCGCTTGGGTGTATCACCATATCGCTATACTGTCGCATGGGAGAACCGAGAAGAAAGGCACAGAGGAAGAAAGCTCGCCTCCCTCCCCTCCCGAGGTGGTGGTAGTTATGAGCAGGCAATTAATACACTATAAGGACGTGCGAGAAAATGGAACCCGGGGAAGTTCCAACAGAGGGGTTTGCTCGTCTTCGTTGTCAGATTCCTCAAAGAGAACCAAGAACTGGTTCTGTCGTTATTCCCGACAGCCGGGGGGTAGAGAACCATGAAGATAGTCACCGTTCCCTCTTTTCTGAGTATCTTCGGCCGTGGCTCTCGTGTTGGGGACTGGTTCGGGCACGCCGATCGGGGCGCCGGCTCACCGAAAGAAGCAACAGGAAGGGCTAGAGGTTCTATGGAGGGGAGCATTTATTCGCACACACAGAAAGCTTACTGACGGGCGACGCTGCCCCGGAGGAGAAGATGAAAAAGGCGTGAGACCGAACCAGAGGTGTTGCAGTAGGGCGAAAGAAAGAAAGGGCTGAGATCCAAGGGAACTGTGGGCAAAGTTCCGCCACCACAGGGAACATAATGTGCGTGGAGAGAGAAGCCAGGATTACAGGGCCCTGGTCGGGTCTGTGAGCCCTATAGCAGAGCCGTCATATCGGCCTGGAGGCCTGACGAAGAAGTTCTTTCGTGCGCTCTTTCGTCAGCGGGAACATTGGGCGAGGGGAGCCAAAGCGGCGGACACTGACGAGTTGTCACTTGTCAGCAGCTAACTTTCTACAGTACAGTACATGGTATACAGCAAGAGACAGAGAGAGCGATAGCGGGAGCGAGAGACCGTGGAATCCGGGCCGACCGGGACCCGTGGTGATGATGTCTCTCCGGGAGTCTGGGCACTGTTCCTGTCCATCTCGGCGACGATCACCAGAGTGGACATTCGGCAAGCCCGCTGGTCTGTGAGATGTGCAGACGACAGTTCTGCATACACAGAGACAGACACAGAGCGTGCACGGCCCGGCCTGACACACAACACACGCCATGAACACTTCTCTCGGCCGCCGCCCAAGCCAGTGATCGACACACGACAATGGCCCGGCTCCCGTGAATCAACGCCTCGCCCCATCATTCAGCAGCCAGGCCAGCCCAGGATTTACTGGCCGATATCAGAGCCGTGATATAGGTCAGGGCCACCCGAGTTTGCCCACCAACCATCCATGATATATCTCTCTGGAGCCCGGATTCCCCGCTCTGCTCTCTCTCCCGCAAGGCCCACGTTTGGCTCCTCGTACAGTACGGCGTGTGCGTGGTGTCCCCGCACCTCAGCTGCTGGGACAAGGAGGCAGCAAACACACACAAGCAATCCGGCAAGATACGAGCCCCAGAAGCTGGGTGGGCTACAGCTGGCAGCCGGTGATTGGGGGAGGACCCGGCAGCAAGACACGCACACTCCGTCACGGCGGCTTTCTCTGGCTTCCCCCCAAGAGGCGAGCTGTGTGTGCATTCTGGATGTGCATGTCTCTTGTATGCAGGTACTTTTATGCTGGAGCGGAATACGAACACCTGGTTGTTGGAGGCCGTCCTCGGCCCATGCAGATAGGTGGAGGTGCTTTCACCCAGACACACACTCTTTCGTCGTTGTCGTGTTCCCGAGCACAAGAAGAAGAAATGAGAGAGAAAAATGCAGAAAAGACGGCAGGATTGGGTCATTTGCGCTCTCTTGTGCCCCCCCTCCCTTCCCATGCATTCCATTCTTGGTCTAATGTTCCCAGATTCGGAGCGACTTAATGATCTGTCAGAAGCCCAGGCCGCAAACCCTAGACCCTAAGATACCGGGGGGACACCACCCACCTCCCAACACAGCCTAGGCTATGCCATGTCTGGGCCAACAGCAAGCCGGCCGTGGCTGGGTGGCACACGCTTGCTGTTGTTCTGGGTCGTTGTGTTGCCACAGGCAGGGTCACCACTGTCTGCCGAGAGCGCCCAAGAGAACGAAGGATGTAAGATTGGCTTCTGGGCCGGCTCAGCTGAACGGTGGTGTGAGAGGACGAGGTGCGATGCAGAGCAGCAAAAGACCGGCATTTCCGTCCACTGGGCAGCTGGTCTTCTCGGCTCGGTTGGAGCTATCTCTTTCGATTTTCCTGGCGCATGTTTGTGTGGTCCGTGAAGACGGCCTGCTGCAGGAAGCGAAAGATGGAGGAGGGGGGAAATGTTTGATTTGCCCACAGCAAACTGCCGAGTCTGGCCTTCCCCTTGTCTTCCTGGGCTTCCTCTCTCTTCCGCCCCGGCTTCCAAATCTCGGCCACGGAAATTGGAATCCCCTGAACCGCCGGGCTCCAGCGTTGCCCACCATGTGAGTGGGAGGGACGCCAGAATAAGATTGACGGCAAAAAAACAAAAGCAAAGACGGCACACCAGCTTCCCTCCAGGACGAGCAGAAACAGAGAAGATGCTCGGAGATACACCCCGGCCGGCGGGTCAAAGCCTCTCGGGAACAGACCCCCAAAAGCTCTCGCGAGAGCTCGTAATCCTGGCCCTGGCCGTTGGTCGCTCGCCTGTTTGTCCCATCCCGGCCAAGGGTGGTTTCTTTTTTTTTTCTTTTTTCTTTTCCCTTTTTGTTTGGCTCGTCCTCCAACCAAGAATCCAAACCTCGTATTCCTTCCGTCCTCTCTGGTGTGGTGGATGGGATGCACCGACGATGCGTTTAAGCTCTTCGGGATTAGCGGGAAGCAAGCCACCCGTCTGTCGCTCTCAGAACAACATCACGAGCTTTGCGAGAGCGGGTGTGGGTTCTCGTGACATATCTCATCCTCTCTCGTCTGTGCTGAGGGGGGCCGGTCTGTCTCGGACCGTTGGCCACCGTATCTCTGTGCTTTCTTCTCTGATGCCCCGGAGACAACCTTCACCGGATTTACTCCCCTCAGACGACGGATTTGTATGCACACATCTTTTGTACTTCGTTTGGGCCAGGCCAGAAGTGACCTAGAAAGAAAAAAAGAAAAGAAAAAAGAAGCTTTTGGAACTAGCACAAGCGAAGCAAGCAACACCAAGCGAGCGAGCGAGAGACTATCGCCACCCATTTCCTTTTAGTTTTCCCGTTTTGCCCACTGTCTGTGGTTCTCCCGTGTCTGGAATGCACGTCCAATAGCCCGTTCTCTGTCAATTAGCAGTAGTTTGACAGGAGGGGAAACCGGGGGGGGGGCTTCCAGTTAAGTTATTGATGTGTTGGAGTCGCCATGGTTTTGTTTTTTTTATATCTTAATTTTTTAGTTCACAACGGGGATCAAGGCACGAAAAGATCCAGCTCGCTGGGTCAAGCCGACCACAAAGAAAGTGAGGAAAAAACCCGCCCGGAAAAGAAATGGGAACCGCGACTACAACTCTGCAGATGGTTGATTCTCGCTCGGGGGCCCGAAAAGCCTCACCGTGGTCTTTCTTCTGATAGCCTTCCCGGACACCAGAAGACCGTGTTGTTGTGCCTGTGATCTTACGCACTCTGCCTTGGACAGCATGATCGAGGCGCCCCCCTTGTCCTGCTTGTTCTCTGGGGACCACGGCATCCTGGATGGGGAAGTTTGACCAGCGAGCGACGATCACTTTTGGGTTGTTGTTGTTGTTGTTGTTTTTTCAGCCGCTTTCTGATATGCAGGTGACGAGCTCTTTTTTTTCTTTTTTTTCTTTTTTTTCTCTCGGGCTCCATGCCCTTGTCTATTGAGAGCGAGACACAGGCCGTGTGGCGAAAGACCAGCAAACTGTCTCTCTCTCTCTTTCTCTTTAGGTGTGGTCTGTTGAAGTACGAGTTATGCAGGACTCGGAAAGGCAAAAGGAAAAGCCAGAAACGCAACATCCCAGCCACCTCCCCGCATATCGGACTTGGCCACTTTGGGCGAGTCAGCGTGGGTGGGGTTGCAGATGGCCACCGCACACACACACACACATACACACACACACTTCGTGATCCCGTAGCCGGTGCTGCAGTTTTCCTCTTCCAGACACACTCTAAGAGAGGGGGAGGGAGAAAGAGAGAGGGGGGAGAGAGAGAGAGGGAGAGGGGGAGAGAGAGAGAGAGAGAGATAAAGAGGGAGATAGAGAGGAGGAGAGAGAGAAAGAGAGCGAGAGAGAGAGGGAGAAAGAGACGGGAAGACTTGTTCACACACACACACACACTCTCTCTCTCTCGAGCGACCGTAAGGCTATCTCAATCTGGCTAGAAAGAGAGGGTGCACTGAGGGCCTAGGCAAACCGCGAAACGAACCGTTGACAGGATGATCGGATTACTCAATAGAATTGCCCACCTCGCCAACGCTTTGTCAGTCGGAGCCGGAGCTGATAAGGTCTGGTGGTGTGGGGGGGGGAAAGACAGACTCTCTCATCGTTCTGTACGGGAGGAGATTCCACCGCACACAAGTCCTCTCCGCACACAACCCTGAGATGCACGACTCTGTGCTGAATACAACACACAAGCCACATGCCGTGATGACTCGACCTTGGCGCTTACTCGACTGGACGACAACCGATGCTCATCGGGGTCAGTGAGCCGCCGAAGCAGCAAAACCCCCAGCACCAACAGTCCAGCAGCCAGCGTCGCAGAGGGGAGCAGAAAAACAGGGCTGGAGGCATTCGAGTGCGACCCTTGCAAGCCAAGCCCGAGGATTTTCGGTTCAGTGGTGTCGATAGCCCTGCTGGCTCGTTCCATCTCACCCAGTATCACCATCCTGGTCACCGTCGCTTGTTGGGCCACGACAGCCCACGAGTCTGGGAATGAAAGCAGAAAGTAAGAAAAAAGAGTGATCAAAAGTAAGTGAAGGTATTTTGGCCCCCCCTCCTCATGCTCTCGTCCTGCCGTCATCTCGGGCAGCGGGTAATTTTGTTTGATTTGATTGTCACTTCGCAACTTACAGAGATGTGCCGTGGTATGGGATGTAAGAAAATCCCGGGTTCTGGCTGCCGCACACACACACCCATGTACTGACACGGGATACATAATTTCAGTAAAAAATCAAAGGTAGTTTCTATTAAAAGAAAGACAAAGTGAAGTGGGTTATGAAGAGAAACACCAGAGACAGGGGCGGGGAGTCCAGCAGGAGTAGCGGGCTGGGTCTCGATCTACCCGGGACCTCCCCATCACGGACACAAACGGGCTCGACGACGATGGCATTGCAGTGTCGAATCGGACTCCCACCGGAACAAACAAACAGCTCTAAAATGAAGCCAAGCAGCGGTTTGACGAGCAGCTCGCATCCTTCAAATTTCGCGGGAAAAAGAGCATCATCAACACGAGCCGAGACTTCGTCAACCGTCATCCGGCAGCCAAAGCTCGCACCGCCGTTGCCTGATTGCCTGAGTGCATATTCCCGGGTTACCGCTCTGGTCAGACATATGGAAGTGTCCGCGTAAAAGGAACTGGCTCGCTCTGGCCGTGCTGGTCACGGAGATTGAGCTGCATTGAGACGAAGACACAGAGTGATCCTTCGGCCGGGGGGGAGGGAGGCGGAAGGAACCCTAACCCTAAGACGGCTAGACTGTCAAGAAGATGCGGACATGATGGGTGGTGTTCACCGAGTGGCTCACGCCCGCAGACGGTTGCATCCATCCAAGAGTCTGGAGAACGGCGAGGTTGTGCTTGGAGGGCCCTGGAACATGCAGAGCGAGAGACACAGCGAGAAGCGCAGAGAAAAGTGTCACTTCGCAGAAAAACTCTCCGACGTCCGGGAATTGTGGCCATTATTGGTTTTTGTGCGCTGGGTCCCGAGTAAGACAGCAAGCAGGAGAGTACTAGATATACTGACGCCTTTTTTTTTTTCTTTCGAAATTTTATTTGCGAAATGAGCGAATCCTTTCTATTGCAGAGAAATCCTCCTGATGCCTGCGATAATTTCCGTGGACTCGGGTCTCTCTCGCCCGTGCTGAAGAAAAGGCGTCCAGCTGCATGAAATCCGGGCAAAGACAGAGAGAGACAGAAAAGAGAGAGAGAGAGAGAGAGAGCTTGGTGGTTATATGCAGATATATATATGTTCGTATTGGCTCTTCTGGCTGCTCTGGCCGAGGAGGAAAAATAAATAAAAAAGAGCAAAAAATCAGGAAATCCAACCCAACCTCTCTCCACCTTTGACTGTCACCCCCGGACAAGGCCAACCACAGCGGAAAAGCAGGGAAAAGAGAAAACCTGCGTGGGAAAGGCAGACCACTCTCGTCGTCCTCTCTCATAGCTGGACTCTCTCTCTCTGTGTGTGTGTGTGTGTGTCTTTTCTCCGCCGTTGCGATCGCCACTATCCTCACCACAGCTCTTCTCTCTGTCTCTCTCTTCTTTTCTTCTCCTCCTCTTCTCCCCCTCCCCTGCTCCTCTCACCGTCCCACGCCGTTTTGTGTTTTCCTCTTTCTCCGGTCTTGTTTAGTCGCTTCACGCAATTTCTTCCCCACGCTCGCTTTTGTTGCCCTGTTGATGCGTTTCTCGCTGTTCCTGGCCCTGGCTGGATGTAAGTCCCGTCCCCTCCATCTTGGACCTAACCCTGTTCCGCCGCTCTGTCACCTTTCACACTTCGCCCATACCTGCATGCATATGCTTGCTTCTTCGCTTCCTCTCTTCTCTCTTCCTCTGACTCTCCCTCCCGTTATTTCTCTTTTTTTTTTATCCCTCTCTCTTCCTCTCCTTCTCACCTCCCTCTTTCTCCTTCCTCTCTCTCTCTCTCCAGCTTCACCCTTCGCGTTGTCCGCTCTCTCAATTCCCCGGCACACTCGATCTGACTTCTCTCCTTCTCCTCCTCTCAGTTGTACATATGGAGTAGCTCGCCTCACCATCCTCGTCAACCCTCTCGTTTTGCGTGTATATACGTCTCCCGCCCCCCCCACAACCTGTACATAATCCTCTCCAAGGTCCGCATATAGAACAAAGAGAGAGAGAGACCGGGCTACCCTCCACAACCACCGCCCGTGATCCCTCCAGACAAAGAAAAAAACAAAACACACAAAAGACACACCAGCCATGCTCTTCAAGTCGGCTTTGTTGGCCCTTGGAGCTGCCGGCCTCGCCTCGGCCACGTGTCCGTCGTGTCCGCCTCCGTAAGTTTCGCGTTCCGAGGCGCATCGTCGCCAGTCCGGAGTCTTTGTCTCTGTTTTGACGTCGTTGGTTACTTTCTTCTCGGCGACTGTGGCTGCTCGTGTTGCTCCTACAGCTTCAGCCTCTTTTTCTGCTTCATTGCGGTGTGGCTAACAAACATTCCTCTGCCAGCGTCACCACCACCGTCACTTACACCGCCATCAAGCCCACAACCTACTACACCACCAACACCAGCATCGTCACCTACACCTCAGTGTCGACGTACATTTCGGTAAGTCGCCGTCTGCCCCGCCTCACCGTGTCGGTTTGTCTGTGTATGTACATGCTAACCCAGCCCGCAGTCCTTCCCCGTCACCACAACAAAGTACCCCGTGTGCTCAACACCCGCCGGCCACCACAAGCGCAACAACCCGGAGCCGACATGCATCACCGTCACCGAGACCATCTGGTCGACCGTGACCAAGTCGACCACCATCGTCGACACCACCACCAAGCTGGAGACCGAGCGCTACACCAACACCACCACCGCCATCTCGACCACCACCAAGACCGTCACCAACACCGAGACCGAGACGGAAACTAAAACTGAGACCGAGACGAAGACGGAGACCGAGACCGAGACCGAGACAAAGACGCAAACCGAGACTGAGACCGAGACGCAAACCGAGACCGAGACCGAGACCGAGACCGAGACCGAAACCCTGCTCAGCACCATCACCGTCACCCTCCCGGCCGTCACCACCACCATCCTGCCCGCCATCACC
>LNGL01000001.1:999141-1084942 GCA_001510565.1 Knoxdaviesia proteae | reverse complement strand
GATTGTGCCGGCGGTGTGCTACGACGTGTGCAACAACGCCTACCTCGAGGCCCAGCGTGTTGGAAAGACCAACGAGCTGTGCCGCTCCGACAGCCAGTTCTCCGAGGACCTGGCGTCGTGCTACGAGTGCGTGCAGTTGCGCGCCCCGTCCGGCCTCGTTGAGACCATCACCGGCAACTACCTCACGCCCAAGTTCCAGCAGTTCATCGACTACTGCTCGGGCGTGCCCGCCGAGTCGCAGCTGCCCGGCACCACCTCCGCCACCCCCAGCCCGTCCATCACGCCGCCGCCGCCGCCCGAGACCACCCCGGAGCCACAAGAGCCCAGCACCACCACCACCCCTCCCCCGCCGGAGACCACTTCCACCACCACCGCCGCCCCGGAGTCATCGTCCTCTCCTCCGCCGCCGCCGGAGTCGTCCACCACCACCACCACCACCACCACCACCCCGTCATCCTCCGCTCCCCCGCCGTCGTCGTCGCCGTCGTCGTCGTCCTCGTCGTCGTCCTCGTCGTCGTCCTCGTCGTCGATCTCAACGACTTCGTCACACTCCACCACCACCACCGCTTCGGCTGCCGGCCCAACTCTCCAGCCCGGTGCCGCCCACCACGTTGACATCCCTGCGCCGGTGGGAATGTTTGTGGCCGCGCTCCTGGCTTTGTTTGCTCTCTGAACAAGCCCGAGTCGGTGTGGTTCTGCGAGAGGGATCCTGACGTCTCCCTTCGCCCTTTTTGGATGCTTTTGGTTTTCATCCTATGCTTGTTTGCCGCTTTTGTGTGCTTCTTTTCACTCCTTGTTATGCTTCTTCTTCTTTTTTTTTAATCTTGAATCTCCCAGCCGCCTTTTATTTCCAGCCAGATTTCCTGGGAGATGGTGACCTCTTATTCTCCTCTCCCCCCTCCCCCCTCCTCCTCTTGATTATATCCACGCAAGCAGTCCTCCCCCACACTGCTTGCGGAACTCTCTGTTTTGTTTTTTGCACGTAATATATGAATGATTGATCTGGTGGAACATACCTCTGGTCGACTTGTTTTTTTTTAATCTTTTCTGGGTTGGGGTCGGGGTTGAGAGAAATATCTGCGGGAACCCTTTTTGCGTTTATGGAGTTATTAATTTTCATTCTTTTTCTCAAAAATCACTCGTCTTTTTGATGCTGTCGACATGCTTCTCCGTGCTTGGTGATGCCGTGGCGGTCCGTAATATTCTCATACTACCTCCAGCTGGGCGGGCAATCGGTCGTAGTTCTTTGTCTCTTCGAGAGACTGTTAACCCAGTCTTTGAGTGCAAAGTGGCTGGTGCGTGATGGTGTGGAACCGTCGGTGTTTCGTAGGAGGAGATACACACACCTCGCAGCAAATCCTAGCTAGAAATCTCGCTCTCCCTCTGGTCAGTCAGATGTCCAGGACAAGAACAAACAACCTGTTTTTTAGTCCCTCAAGTTTCTATTGTGGGATATTGCGGGATTGTTTTAACTTACTTGGGACTGGGACGCACAGGGCACAACAAATAAAATAGGAGCGTAGCAAACAAAGAACTGTCTGTCACCGAAGGATTGTTGGTCCGTCCAGCTTGGCAAGATTATCGTTTCTTTGTCTAGGGTGATCTTCTTTCGCCTTCTCTCTCTCCCTTAATCCCTTCCATCGGGGGAGGGGGGCGCGCTGGCACCGAATCCGGCCGCGGCGTCTGTCCGTGCTTGTGAATTGGAGGTTGCTCCGCCGATATCCACCGTGTTAATTCTCTGGCTCGCTGTTCTCTGTACTGCCTCAGTCGTGATTGTAGGGATACACAACCGCCTTCTTCGCTCTTTGTCCGCCGCTCGTCTATCCGCGAACAATATGGCCTCCCTCGCTCAGAAATGTTTCGTAGATGTCGAGTGGCTGGCTGGTACCGCGCGCGCGCGTGTGTGTGTGTGTGTGTGTGTGTGTCCGTCAGGACCAGAGAACAATGAGCTGTGATGTAAGTCGTAGGCGTATGGGCTGTGCTGTTTCTCCAAGTCGCCCTCGTCTCGTCTCTAAACAAGACGAACCCAATTGGAAGAACAAAGAAAAGATGTAGTCTGGCCCCAGGATACATATGCATGCTCATAGCCGGATTGGCGCGGTTGGCTTTGGCAATACCAAGCTGTATCCCGAACTCTGACAGTCTTCCGTTCTGTTTTTCTTGCTTTCTTTCTGCCTTTTTTTTCTTCGTCTTCTTGTTCTCCGTCGACGTGAAGAGAACTGGCAGGCAAAGTCTCTCTTTTTTTGCACTCGTTCTTCTCAGGTCTCCTTTTTCTTCTGACAGCACAAAAGACTTGCTCGACGTGATCCAAGTCGTCGCATCATCAGCCTTTGACCCAGTCTCACATATATCCTCAGTCTTCTTTCCAAGACCAGACCTTCTCCGCGTGACGCACCCAAAAGTTCAGCGCAACGACATTCGCGAGAAAATGGCGCCCAGAAAGCGCAAAGCCCCCGATGACGAAACAACGCCACCGGTCCCTCCCGGAACAAGCGCTCTTGTCGCCGCAGTGATGGCTGGACGAGCAGCCGTCGCTGCACGTGGTCGGGGGGGTGGTGGCCGGGGAGCCGCTGCCGCCCCTGCTGCTGCTCCAGCTGCCGCCGCAGATCCCGTCCCCCCTGTTCGTGGTCGTCCCCGTGGGCGTCCGCGCGGAAGCCGTGGAAGTCGCGGAGCTGGCCGAGGAGCCGCTGCCGCCACTACAGCTGCAGCTAGCGGGACTGGCACAGGCCGCGGTGTAGGGCGTGGCCGTGGCCGTGGCGGCCGCGGTGCTGCTACCGCCGGCGCTGCAGCCTCCGGTGGTGCTGGTGGAGGTGGAGGTGGAGGTGGTGGCGGTGGTGGTAATGATGGGGGGCCAGCTCCCAAAAAAGCCAGGTACCGAGGCCCGCCGCCGCCCGCCCCAATCGGCGGAGAGGCTGTTCCGGCCCGAATGACCTGCGACGCTTGCCTTGAACGCGGCATCTCAACCTGCAACACCGCCTTCAACCTCGAATGCGAGATGTGCCACAGCCACCGCGTCAACGGCCACCCCACCTTCCGCTGCAGCTCCGACGGCGAAGTCATGATGATGCGCCGCACCTACATCGAAGCCACGAGTACCCATGTCCGCACCTGGACTGCCGACGACTCGTGCGAACACTGCGTCACAAACGGCCTCATCTGCGACGTCGACGCTGACCTGCTCAACGCCTGTGGCCACTGCGCTGCCATCCAGCGGCCGTACTACCAACTGGGCCTCGACTACATTGAAGCCAGGCAGCACGCTGCCGAAAACGGCCATCCCATGCCGCCACTGCCACAGGGTGTCTTCGTGCCCCCGCGCGTGTTCAACATCAACCCTGAAGCACGAAAGAAGGAACATCGCAATCCCGTCTTGAAGCCCGAGTATCGCCCCATACCGAATCACAAGTGCAAGGTCGATGGAGTGGAGATGGAGCTGCGCCGCCACGAATCTCTCCTCCAAATGTCGAACACGCGCCACGCCTGCACCCGGTGCCGGACCCTTGGCCGCACATGCTCATGGTCGGTTTCGTCTGTGAACATCTCGACCACCGAAGCATGCAGCGAATGTCAGGCCGAAATCGATGTCGAAATCGAACGATATGAAGCGTTGGAAGACGAGCATGCGGCAGCAGTCCAACAATATTCGGTAGAGTATGCCGAGTGGGCCAATGCGCCGGCGAAAATTCTTCCTAGCGGAGCGATAGGGCCGAGGGCCCCGGAACCGGCCGCTCCACCTGACATCCCAAGCTTCCAGTCCCAAATTGATTGTCGGCACGGCTTTGATACAGACGCTGGACCACGGGATGAGTGGGCCTTGTTCTCTGGCATCGTCAAGTATGAAGGAAAAGATAGCGAGCGCGAAGCCCGAACGACTCCGGGAACTCTCCGTGACGCTCCACCCACAGCCGCTGAACTGACTGACAAGGATAGAGCAGCAAACATGTCAAGGCTTGCGTGTGACCTCTGCTACTATAGCAACTTGAAGTGCCGCCACCCAACGGGCAAGTACAGCAACACTGCTTGCACTGGCTGTGCAAACTGGGGGTTGAAATGCATCGAACGCGGCGGCGAAAGAGTCGAGTACAAGCCCTGGATGCCACATCGTCAGTATGGCCGCTCAAGAGCCAACCATGAGTCCAACTTCCACCTGTGCATGCCCTGTTTCAACAACCAAACAGTGTGTGACCGTGGTCGGCCCTGCGAGGCGTGCAAGATCCGCTGGAGGGACGCCGTGTCCGCCGAGGTCTCAGGCACCGGGCCACCAGTGCCGGACGTTCCATTTTTAGGCTGTGTCGATGCCATGATTCGGGGGCACGGTTGGTTCGTCGCTGAACGCCATGACGGTGAGGATGGAGCTGCCTACCGCCACGCGCTCGGATGGGGCGACGCTATCGGTGAGCCCATACCGTCCGATTCAACAGAGCCTGGCCCTCGTGAACCTGTCCAAGGCATCTATGCAACAAATGAGTCCGGTCATCGAAATTTCAACCCAGAGACCAAAAAGAAAGGTCAGAATCTTGCGGATTATCTAGCAGAGCTAGACGGAAGAAACAATGTAATGCTGGAGCGGATGGCGCAGCGGGAACAGCTTATTCAGACGTTGTGTGTGCAGCAAAACATGGAACCTTGGAAAGCCAAACCCGGCCACTTTGGAGGCGTGCTTCCATGGTTCATCGCCCGGCAATCAGACCGGGCCGACGATCTTACCACCATCGGATGGAACAGGCGGCTGTGGCTAGTAAGATCTGAACACCACCCCGATACACTCCCGTTCGGCTTGGGCTTGGGCGAACGCACGCATCTTCTCAAGCAGATCCGGAAGATTCCCAATGAGAATCGCCCGCCATGGCGTACGCGCCGGGCAGATTGGATGCGGGAACCAAACAGACCATACCAGCCACCATGGTTCCCGATTCCCACCTTAGCCATCCGGCAGCTCAATCCGGCAGCTCTTCGAGAGCAGTTCGAAGCCCTGAAAGCCAGAATCAACCCCGTTGTGCCCGCCCAAATCGAAGGCTTTTGGGCTCCCGTTCCCGATCCAGCTGCACAAGCTCAAGGTCCGCCAGCGGCTGCACCACCAGCCATGACACCCCAGCAGGCTCTGGTGGCTGCCCAGGAGGCAATGGCTGCTGCGGCCGCAGCTGCGGCGGCCACTGCCGCTCCCGCTGCCCCAGCTCCGGCCGTGCCAGCTGGTCTCCAAGCAGCAGTCACTGCTCCTCCACAGCCACAGCAACAGCAACAGCAACAGCAACAGCAACAGCAACAGCAGCCAACCACCCCGATCGATCCAGCCCTCCTATCCCTGGTTTTCAATCCCCCGCCCGTCGCACCTGATGTCCCGCCGCCAGCCCTCCCAGATCCGAACCCGGAAGTCGAGCAAGTCCTCATCAATCCCTCACTAGCCGCGCTTCTTGATGATGACGACATCTTCAATGAATTCATCAATTTTGATTTCGATGGCGACCTCATCATGGTTGATCCCCCCCAGAACAATTCTGGCGCTGCTGGGGCCAACACCGACACTGATGGAGACTTCGTCATGGACGATGGCGTGCATCCCGACCCCCTCGGCTCAGATGACTCCATTTTCGCTGATACCGGCAGCACACTCATGCCCAATGATGCAGAGAGTGCACTGCGACTCCCTGAAGAAACAAGTGTGGCCGATGTGAACCCACCACTATCATTCATTTCCGGCCCGCATGCTGTCATGTCTCGCACGTGGGTCTCTGGGACAGGCATCGTCATGGAAGCTTTCCCGGCGTTATCGGTACTGGCGAGCATCATGAAGATTGACGATGTTGAAGTAGTATCAACAGGCACCTGGATATCAGGTTCCACTGTGTTCCCTGGTCTGCAGGAGGGCCAAGTGCAGCCGCGAGTCATCGGGACCTTCGAAATGATGATCTCCACCGGGCCCAACGGCGAGCCAGTCACCATTCCAGCAGATGTGTTGCCCCGTTTCGGCCTTGGTCAGGCAGCATCCGTTCTAGGACGATTCACGAGTCTATGTTCTCCGGCATCCGAAGCTGGTGCCACGGCGCAGGTCCACGATGTAGCCGAATCTGAACGAGTGCCCGAGTTACCAGTTCCCTGGGTGGCCCATGTCCCAAACCGACAGGCAATCCACACCGCACATAACCTTATCATGGGAACGGTTGTGGCCCATATTGCTGACCCTGGAGCAGAACTCATCACGCGTTCACTCCATGCCATGGCCAATCCAGCTGATGACGTTATGCGTGATGTCCCTGCCCGGCACGAGAAGAGCAGACCACCCGCCGACGGTCAGATCCATGCCAATACCAGCCACAGCTCTACCTGTGCACAGTGTAGGAGTGCAGTAAGGCCAACGGAAAACCCCGACGAGAATCACGTCTGTCCCTCGATAGTCTGTGATGGGAGCACTTGTCAGAATCTCCGACACGACGAACCATTCCCAGTGTGCAGTGACTGTGATCGGGCAAGCCGAAATGATCTTTTTGAAGACCCACGACAGCCCCCACATTCGTTGACCAGAGAAGAACTCTTAAGCCTGCGGGCCTACTTCTGTCACACTTGCACGGAACTCTTTGCCAGCCCAGACAAGTGGGGCGGAACAGGATACTTGATGTATGGGTTCGGTGAAGACGCCAAAACCGTGAGGAGACCCCCGAATATTGTGATCGGGCCCGTGGATCCAGCCGCTTCAGAAGCTCTCCCGGATAACGGCAGCGACGACGGAAACGGGGTAAACATCCCGGTCGCTCTGGAAAGGGTAACACGCGGCGGATTTGTGGCACCCGGCCGTGGCCCGCTTGGTCTGACCGGATGCTCCTGTGCCCGCAAGTTACTGCGTCCACGTATGTGCCGCTTCCACAGACTTCATCTGGCCAACAGACTGATTCTGCAGGCGGCGATGATGCAGGCATGGCGGCTCGAAATGTATGGCGCGCCAGTTTGCCCCATGTGTCAAACATCCACGTCAACAAACGCCGCAGACCAGTATCCTTCGCCCGAGGAAGATCACACTGTGCTCCTTCCAGGTGAACTTGGAAGGATACAGCGTCGCGGAGACGGTCTTCGCAAGATGTGGCACTGTATGGTCTGCCGTGGAATGGTTCTGTCCGACGAAGTCTACAGTGGCCCCCGTCTTGTGAATAACACCCGTCAGGCAACAGAGGAAGAGATTGCCCAGGGAAAGCTTGAATACATTCCGAATTGGTATTCCTGGTTCCATGAAGACCCTCCTTTCGTTCTCCTGAATGATGGTGCTGAAGATAACCGCGCTGAGGGAAGGGCAGAAGCCCAGTTCAGAGCACAAGCCGAGCTCCGAGAAGCAGGGAACGCTGCCCCTGCAGCAAATGATGACGAAGAGGCGGAATTGGTAGAAGAGTTCGAAAGTACTAATGATGGTGACGAGGATGGTGAGGAGGAAGGAGACGAAGACGATGGAGACGACGGAGACGAAGATGACGATGGAGACGATGAAGATGACGAAGATGACGAAGATGATGGAGATGATGGAGATGATGGAGATGATGGAGATGACGGAGACGATGGAGATGATGCATCCGATGCAGAATCCACAGAGTCGGAAGAAGAATAGTAGTCCCAGGTTCGATGCAATGGAGATAATCCAAGTAAGTGCTGGTCAATCTCCTGTGTTTGTTCTCAGCTCACACTGGAATATTAAACACCAGGCTAACACCTCCTTGAGTCCAGCGTTTTCTGCTTTTCTTGCTGCGGGTGCTTGTGTGTGTTTTTTCTTTTGTCGAGGTCTTTCTCTTTCTCGTTTTTGCTGGTCATGGTTGGTGCTCTCTGAACCGGCGAACATGGTCGGAAAACGAGATGCGGCTTGTATTATTCACAGAAGGGTTCTCTATTCACCAGAAGATAAGAAGTTATTTTTTTTGTGCGAGTCTGCCATGCTTTAAGTATCAGGGTATAGGGCTTTGGTAGCTGTTTGCAATGAAGAAGGTGCAATGGAGATAGTGAAGAAGGTCCCATGTTTCAGAATCCGTGAGAACCGTCAAAGGGGTCGGCCTTAGGGTGATAACCCTATTTCTCTTCTAACATCGCTGTGTGAAATGTACCGAAGTCCAGCGCTAGCTTCCGACTTGGCCGTGGAGAGAGACCAGTTAGATGCGCATGCGCCCATGAAAAGAAACACATTCACGTTCAAGCCACGAAAAAATATAAGACACCATGGAAATCAAAACCACAGGCTGATGTACCAGAGTCGACTTTTCTTTTTTGCTCCCCTAGTCTGCCTTATGATACTCTACAGGAATTTGCTACCAGAAGCTATAGGTTCAGCCACGGCAGCAACAGCAAGCCAAAACAGCACAACAATTCCGGAAGATTTGCATCTTCACACACACCTCACCCCAAGCGTCATTTGGCCAACTCTTCTTGGTTCTTCACACGTAGCTAGGACTCCGACTTGGCTCTAACTGACGACTGCCAGAATGGGGGGGGTCGGGAAACCTAGAGTTGTGGGGGAATCCAAAAAGAAAAGAACAAAGAGAAATGCAGCATTTCAGCCCCTCCCAATTGCACCCTCCTCCACCTCCAGCTAAATCGCCCTGGTATTCCCGGTAGGCCTTGGTAGAAAAAAAACAGATTGAAAAAAGCAAAGCAAAAAATTTCAAGGAAGGCCAAACTGAAAAACTATAAAAAAAAAACACTAAAAAAAGGAATAATAGAAAGAAACAGCATAGAAGCACAAAAATTGGCACGAGGCAGGTCCCTAGGAAATATAGAATAGACATCGCGAAAACGGTATAAAAGAAGTAAGCAAAAGACCAGAAGCGGATTGTGACATGGCTCGAATAAAAATCTATCACAATTAAATAGCTTCGTGGGGTAAGGGAAGAACCTGAATGGATAAAATGACACAAAAGAGAAGAAGAAAAGATCGAAGAAAAAAGAAGATGGCGGAAAGAGTAGACGTGGGTCCGAAGATCAGAATAGAGAGAAATGAATAAACAAAGAAACAGAACAAGGGCCAACGACCGCGAGATCATATCCGCTGGTAGTGCATCATCGTATAGTGCCCTCCGTGACTCCTCGATATGGATGCAAAAGGAAAATCGGAAGAGGGGAAAGAAAGAATAAAAGGTTCAAGAGATTGAGGAAGATGTAATATGAGGAAAGATGTGACAGCCACAGAGAAGCAATGGGGAAATCCCAGTTGAATATGCCGTCTGGTTTGGTGAGTCGAGAAAAGTTGCACCGTTAGAAGAATTCCACCACTATATGCATGTGGTCGAAGAAAAGGTGTTGTTAATCAAAAGTTCCGACTCCAGGTTTCCCAGGCTATCCGGGAGCTTTTGATCAACCTCTCGAGTGATGTCTGTAAAGGGTATTTCTATCCGATATAAGACAGGAATGAAAGGGGAGAGATGATGAGCCAGAGGATTGTCGTGCTATTTCTCCAAGTGCTCATGGCAAGGCGGATTTTGAAAGTGGTGTTTGGGTGTGTTGATGGTTTTTTTTTAATGTAAGAAATATCTTCGTTCCAAGGGTCGTATCGCATGCAATCACTCCCTAAAAATGAGAGAGGGAGGGATGGTGGAGAGAGAAGTAGATCTCTTTACATCAGCACACACTTGGAGCAGCATCCGGCCTCGCTGCCACCGTCGTCGACATCGAGAGGCTTAGGAGATCCGTTGAATCCCGAGTTTCCGCCACTTCCAGTTGAGTAGCCTTGCATCTCGCGGTTGTACCTCCGAATCTCGCGAACGATATCGTAGAAAGCCTTGTCGACATTGATCCGCGACTTTGCCGAGGTCTCGGTGAATCTGCAGCCGAACGAACGAGCGAGAGCCTCACCCTCTAAGGAATTGGGGGGAAAATGAGGGTTAGTACAAAACAAGAGATGCGCGTCGTCAATCAATGCTTACCTTGGCGGGTGACCTCTCTCATGCTCTCCAGATCGCACTTGTTTCCAACAACAACCATGGGGAAGTAGTCCTTGTCCTTCACACGCAGGATTTGCTGCTGGAAAGTGGTAATTTCTTCGAAGCTTTGACGCGAGGTGATGGAGTACACAAGCAGGAAGCCTTCGCCGGTACGCATGTACTGCTCACGCATAGCCGAGTACTCCTCTTGGCCGGCAGTATCGAGAACATCGAGCAGAGCGACCTCGTCGTCAATCATGCACTGCTTGCGATAAGAATCTATTTGGGGCGGTGGAAATGTCAGTATTGGGATTCGATTTGTAGAGCAGACGGGGCGCAAGGGTAGGTAGGTTTCTAGCGACGAACCTTCGATGGTTGGATCATATTCGTCGACGAAGTGGCTTTGGATCAATTGAATCGTAAGGCAGGACTTTCCGACACCACCACCACCGACAACAACAAGCTTATACTCTCGCAAGAACTAGAAGACGGAATCAATAGCAGGTTAGAAAATGCGATGATGCGATATCGAGGGAGGCCGAATGGGGCCAGCAGAGAGTCTGCAGGTGACAGCAGATAAGAGCAGAAGCAAAACAAAAAACCGAGTGTCGCAATTGATGGAATGGGCAATGTTCGAGAGCATGCAGGTGGGAGCAAGTTGGAGAGTAGAACTCAATTACCTTTGAGGCCATTGTGAAAGCACTGTGAAGAATCTATCTAATTAAAAGAAAAGATAGATAGTAAAAAAGATAGAACTGCAGGGCTGGGTTGTCGCAAATGTTTCACGTCAGTTTATGAATATCAGAGATAGGCACAAAATCGAGATGAGAGCAAGAATCGGATCGCGAATATGGTAGGATGGCGACAGGGAGTTTAGATGAAATAGATGAAATTAGGGGAGGAAAAGAAATCGTAGGGTCGGAAAAAGTTGAGGTCGAAGAACGAAATGGGGGATTGCCGGGCCGGGTCGAAAGATATGATAAAAAAGGAGTTAACTGACATACACAATAAGTATCTGGTAAAAAGAGTTCGGCCGGTCGAAGTAGCGACGAAAGGGGGTGGGGAGGTAGGATTTTTTTCCTTCGCTTTTTTGGGCTAGACCGATTGGAGAAGAGAAACAAAACCGAGTAGCGAGTGTGGGAGGAGAATAGAGCCAAAGCTGATGGGAGAGGATAAAGTTGGCGGTTAGCGAATTGATCTAGACACTTTGATTCGTTCTGAGCGTGGTGGCAGTATTGTTCTAGACGAAGAAAGCAAAAGGCACGAAGGGACGCGATAGGAGGTTCCTAGAAAGAAAAAAGGGGGATAAAATAGGAAAAATCCAGAGGGACGGAGAACGAGGGAAAGAACTGGAACTTCAAGGCTTCTCTTTCAACGTGAGGCGACCAGGAGAAAAAAAAGAAACGGAAAAGGAAAAGAAAAAGAGAAGAGAAGAAAAAAAGAAAAGAAAATATGCATATGCAGACAGGAGTCAAGACCGAAAGTTGAGCCCGTACTAGCAAACGGGAGCTCAGGGGGGAAGAAATGTGGCAACAATGGCAGAGCGCGGGTTGGAGAGAGACCGAAGGAGAGAAAACAGAAGAGTTTGGTGTGAGTGGAGTGCGTGTATGCAGGGTGGAGAAGAGAGAACGAAGAAAGAAGGGGACGAGAAGAGGCACAAGCCCGGGATGCGAACGAGAAGACTTCGGTGGGCAAGATCGGAAGATTCTGAGATTCTCTATCTCGCAGAGGGGATGGACACGTGCTGTAGCGCTGTTTGTAGGTGGTGGTAGCCGCTATAGATCCAACAGTGATTCTTCTTGCAGCGTCCAAAGCTCAAGCTCGACACTCCCCTAGCCCATCCCATGTAAACACACCTAGGAAGTGAGATGAACGCCAGGAAACAAAATTAGACCAGGAAATTCGGACAATGAATGGGTAGTATCGCCAACGCTGCAGGTCCGCGAGAAGATGGGTATCCTGGGAGGTTACTTGGGTGGTGCGGTGTTGTGAGTGTCTGGATGTGCAGTATTTTGGATGAGAACCAGCCCGGATAGCGACAAGGACATGGACATGGGCAAGATTGACACAGACCAACTGGATGGTGGAGACTTGGATAATGATCTTGTAGCAACAATGGCAAGGGAACAAGGAAATAAGCTCTGAGAAAGAGAGAGAGGAAGGGGGAGAGAATGAATGACGAGAAAACAAAACAAATTATGATGGGATGGGCGGTGGATAGTGAAAGACGGGTTCTAGTCTAGCTTAGTCTTTTCGTTTGAAGCTCCAGATCCATCTCCCGAGATTTGAGAGATAGCTGAGTGGGAGAAGGAGACATGGATTAAGGACTGTAGAGTGAAGGGCTGGTTCAGGCGGCAAGACAAAGACGGTTGGGCTAGGATCTGGAGAAGAGGCCAAAGTTGCTGGCTTCGTAGAACATTCTTTCAGGTGGCCGGGCTCGGGAACCCTGGAACACAGCAAACTGGAGGTCAATCCGGAAGAAGATGGCAGAAAAGACTGTGAGGTGAAGATCGCCACATGAAGACCCCACTACCATATAGAAGATAGAGGATCATCTATCGATACGATGCGCGCTTTGTACGGTCATTGGTGCTGGTAGACTACCGACGGCCATGGCCTTTCGTCACTGGAAAGCAGAAAACAAACGAGAGAAGCAGACGCAGCTCTAAGCAATGTACGACACAGCATGTGGGATATCGCATACGCACCTGAGTAGATAGATATAAGAGTGAAACATAAACCCAAAGACCTAGTGTTGTCGTCGTTAGAGGTCAAGTCGTGATTTCGGATGGTATCAATGATGGCAATTGGAGCAAAGATAATTAGAAGATGACATTGGATTCGAAGACAGTTGGGAGTTGAAAGAGGAGAAAAGGAAGAGAGATTCAGATGGGGGGGGCAAGAATGACAAGATGAGATGAAACACAAGAGGTTGATGCTGCCATAAAGAATGGCAATAGCCTGACTAAAGGCAGCACTGTGCTGATCGTACTGTCTAGACCTCACAAGTTGTGTGGGTTTTCCATGCTGGAGTCGGAGTTTCTACAGTCCGGCACAGTGTCCAGCTACAGGTGGCCACAGCTGGCGGCGAAGACAAGTCGAGCTTGCCGTGTCCTAGCAGAAGGAATGAATGCGGCAGCCAGCCGTTGACAGGTGCATTCTGCTGGCCATGATGCATCAGGCGCATTACCAGCCCAAGAGACAGATGTTAAGCTCATCAGTCTAGCGAGATAGTCGAGGTGAGTTAGGGTTCGGGTTGGTGTTGGGTATACTGTATATACTTGACCAGGTGGGTGCAGGAAGGAACTGATGATTCTTGCGCCTCCAGGTTAAACCCACGGTTCCCGTTTTTGTGCCGTATGCACGGTAGTATAAACGGGGATACACACCCGTCCATCCTGCAGGTAAACGCAAACAGATGAAAGAAAACCTCAGAGGCTTAACCTGCTGTGTAACTTTCTCCCAGCCATCCTGTGGCGTTGGGTGGTACCGACATGGCAGTGATGCCGGCATCGTGCATATCAGCTGCCGGGCCCTCCACTTTCAGATAACAACGGGGAAACCAAAGGAAAACGAGCGTTGGGCGAGGAAACATCCAAGACACACATATAAACTCCCAAGCTATGTATGGTAGACCGAGAAGGCTTCTCTCAAAGGTGTCTCTGGCAGGGCGGGTTGCCATTGTTAATCGTCCGGGGTGTCCAGTTCTTTCACGCAGCTCCCAGATCCCCACCAGCCCCAAGTTCGATAGTTTGACGGAGTTTGGATGCAGGCTGCCTCCACTATGGGCGGCATGTACCTGCTTTGGTGCTGATGTTTAAGGAACCAAGTGGCTGTGGTTGTGGCTGCTACCAGTCGAGACTGCAGACCTACATACACTCAGACCGCATATACTCGTGCCACGCCCCACTTATCTGGTTCACTCTACGAGCGCACCATCTAAAGATGGTGCTCATCAGCAATGTTGCCAACTCACCAATGTTGCCAGTGTACTAATGCTACTAAAACACCATCACCACGATAGCGAAATCTCGCGCAACTTACGAGATAGACATTTGAGGGTTAGCTAAATAGAAGCGTATAGCCTCTTAGAGTCGACGTTTAGTAGATATAGTTAATAGGAATTTTATAGAAAAAGATATAAATTATTTTCGAATGTGGTGGTAGTTGAATAAGGGTTTTTTTAGAAAAATTGGTGCACTGGCAACATTGGTGAGTTGGCAACATTGCTGATGAGCACCATCTTTAGATGGTGCGCTCGAAGAGTGAACCATAAAGGTGGGGCGTGGCACGAGTAGTGGGTGGGTGGATGTACCATACATATGCACCCCGTACGGTATGTACAGTACAGTACATANATAGCGAAATCTCGCGCAACTTACGAGATAGACATTTGAGGGTTAGCTAAATAGAAGCGTATAGCCTCTTAGAGTCGACGTTTAGTAGATATAGTTAATAGGAATTTTATAGAAAAAGATATAAATTATTTTCGAATGTGGTGGTAGTTGAATAAGGGTTTTTTTAGAAAAATTGGTGCACTGGCAACATTGGTGAGTTGGCAACATTGCTGATGAGCACCATCTTTAGATGGTGCGCTCGAAGAGTGAACCATAAAGGTGGGGCGTGGCACGAGTAGTGGGTGGGTGGATGTACCATACATATGCACCCCGTACGGTATGTACAGTACAGTACATACACTTACAAACAAACATATGCATGGGGAAATCATTGGAGCCCGTCTTGAGGTCGTTATCCGAGGACGAGCGCTGTGCTTCCGTCTCCCCAATGTGAGTGTACGGCACGGCACCTAACTTGAGGATCGCTAAATGAGGATTTGCACCAAAGACACGGTTCACGGTAGGCTCCACATGTTTGGATCTTGTTTCAGTGGCCAAAACAACAAATTCAAGGCCCTTTTTGATCTCTGGATTTGCATGGCTTCAATACACACTAGCAAATTGTCTTTATTTTTGGGTTTCTGGTCCACCGGCTGTTCCCCATCCACTCTTTTGGGTGATGATGACCGACAATCTGATGAAGCGAACGAGAGAGAGTCCGTGAAGAATCTCTGGTGGGCACATACTTATGGCCCGCATTATATAAGACAACAAGACACACAGTGGCCACTGCTGAAGGCGACACTGTGCGTGATGTGTGGAATGTCGACATCTCAGAATAATATCACCATTACTATAGGATGTGAGCCGCCAAAGAAAGATTATCCCGTCCATTGTATCGACTGCGTTATGCGCGTACAAAACAGCTTTTCATCCACTAATCATCAGATCGAAAAATAACGAAAATGCCAACCAGAGAAAGGGAAAAAGGGCCTGAGCAACGCTTTGGTCGCTCGAATGCTACCCCGCACTGTCCTTCCGACTCTCTGTTGTCTGTTGTCATGGCGTTTTTCTTGTCTCTTTACTGTCTATCGTAGTCTCTGATCCGAGAAAGCATGTTCACAAGGCATAAACTTGTTCATGTACAGTAGGCACTGCCATGTCTCTCCTCTTCTGCTTCTCTGTGTTTGCATGAGCCATTGAAGACCAGTGCATGCGTGACGTGGACGACTTGTGCATGTGCTGTGTATCTACGGACATCATGATGTGTGTGTTTGTGTGTGTGTCTGTGGAGTCCAAGCGTGGAGTTGCCTGTGGACATCTAGTTCACTCGGATTTGCGTTCGTTGATCTGTACTGTATGTAATACAGTACTGATACCCACAGATCTCTCGGCTCCCGCTCTTCAGAGAGTTCGGGGTTCGTCTAGCAGTTCACGTTGTAAGTTAGAGGAGAAGGATCAGGCCTCGATTACACCGGCTTTTCACCACTTGATTGGCCGGATCAAGAGCGTGAGATCGCACAATCGCAGCCTGGCACTCGTCGTTTTCTTTCGCCGACGAGAAAAAAAAAGGCGAGCTTCGGCCGTTCTCGTGGCTGGGGGTGGGAAAGATCTCCAACTGGCCATG
This sequence comes from Knoxdaviesia proteae, assembly GCA_001510565.1. Lineage (NCBI taxonomy): Eukaryota > Fungi > Ascomycota > Sordariomycetes > Microascales > Gondwanamycetaceae > Knoxdaviesia > Knoxdaviesia proteae. Next base: position 1,069,094 of record LNGL01000001.1, on the reverse strand, counting down.
GCCGCCTGACTTCTCAGGGCATTTCGTCTCTCTTGTCCAGCAGCATTGCCCTACTCGGTTCTTTTCTATCTGCTAGACGAGAGAGAGATCGGCCTTTCTGGAGTAGCACGGACCGGTGCGTGAACTCTGGGCATTGCAGCCTTTTTTGGTATCTCTGTCCGTTTCGTTCACTGCTCCTTATCATCATCGTTGTGTTTGCTTCGGAGGCACGAGTAGCACGAGTACTGTGCTTGTAGCACGAACCCCCTGCACATCCCACAGTCTCGGTCCACAGTGGTTTGCCTTCTTATCTGCGGCGATGTGGTGACATGTCGTGACATCTCTGCCGCCGCCGCTGCCTCTAAGAAACGAATATGATGACCCGGGAGTCCACAAGTGCCGTCGGCCTCCATTGCGAGGACTACGAGGACTACGATTGATCGCTGGTTGCTCAACGATCTGCAGTCTCTCACATCAAAAACTGGATGGACAGTACAGATAGCATGCACAAACACTTCTGCGATCAGTGGAGTAACCTAAGCACTCTCTGGGAGCACCTCGTTTGTAGGTGGATGTGACTAGGACTTGAGAAGCAGAGTCAGTCTCGGATATATGTAGTACTATTACGCATCAGCTGTATGGACGAGGAGTTGGCATACTACGAGTCCACCAGCATGCATGTCCGACTGATCCATTCCCAGCAAGCGGTACCGACGACTTCCAGGCTCCGGGGTCCGGGAGACAGCCGGCTTATGCGCACGCTGTCTGTCCTCGGCTCCCAGCAAGGCACAAAGGCACAAACATCCCGAGGATTAGTGTTGCTCATATCAGGTCTAACGAGGAAGTTTTTGGTAGACTAGGGACGTATACCAGAATAAGCTCACGCCATAGCACCCGAAGAACAATCAGATATACGTTTCGGAGCACGCCCGGCTCGAAACATCCTTAACACCTCTTTGTTATGATTGAGGGGCCCATGTCTAACATCGAAATACGCTTAACAGAGGACGATGCATCCAAAAGATCTGCCACTTCCAAAGGCCAGAGCCACCTGGCTTGTCACCTCCATGTCCTTGCCGCATTTCGAGCAGAAAAAGAAAGAAAAAAAAACAGCTATAACACGGCCACTTCGGTCAGGAGGCACTTTCACTTAAAGCATGTGCAGTTACCCGCCTGTGTCGATCGGCGGCTTACAGCCCGGTGTCAGTTTGCGTGCTGGCCAAGCAAAAACCTCCTGATGCAGACACGGGCAGCCAACTACCGTCAACCGCTTTACAAACAGACATGTTTCCAGGCCGGAGCACATGCGGACGGGAGAGTTACCTCCATATTACCTATCTTACCTACCTGACTCCAATCCTCTGACAAAAAAAAACACCTACCAACACCAGCGTCCGGCCGAATTCGGGAGGTTAAAAAGTGGATGGTGTGGCTCTTTTCAACGTTGTTTATAAAATGGAACAATGGGGCGCGCTGGTTCCTGTGCAATCTCCGTGTCATTGCAACCATAGTAAGGGGGAGGGAGGAGAGAGCGAACATGTTCTCTCAGCAGGAAATCCCCACCACAAGGTGTATCAAACCTATGACTTTGTTTGCCCGATCTCCATGCCTTTGGCACTTTTTCTCTTCCCTCCCCGTCCATCGACGGAGGTTTCGTTCAAGCCTCCAAGGACCGGGTCTCGGGCGGTTCCTAATTCCTAAGGGAACAAACAAAAGACACGAACTTCCCAGAGTCACCACCCATGGGCGAACCGCCCACCACCACCAAGATATCGGGGGCGGTTTCTGTCGCAATCATCCGCAATTACGAAATCACCCGAGAAACATGCTGGTTGTCAAATTCCTTTGGCTTCTTTTCTTCGTCTTCCTTTCCGACCTAGCTAGCCCTTAGACTTAAGGCTTAGCACGCGGTGGAGCATTTCATCCCGCGTACTCAACTATCTCTGCATCTACCATTGAGATAACAAACGGCGTTCCCGGGTTGTCGTGTGTTGTCGACAAACGGCCGACCTTAAGCACTCTAGACGGAAGAAGATACACTGGGGGTCAGCCTTTCTCCAACCCCCATGGTCCCACATAATCAATGATCCTGTCAGGACTTCCTGAGATGCGTCCAAGATAGTGCAGGCCCGCCAAAGCTGCGGAGGTACTTACGCTTAACGTTGCGAAAAGTTGAAAGGTAAAATAAAACCTGCAGGGGAGAGAAGAAAAAATGGAAATACAGAGGGCCGGTCGAAGCCTTCCAATGAAGAAACACATGCAGCTTAGTTCGTTGGGCAATAAAAGCATATGCCATCCCTCTTTGGGATTAACGGCTGTGCTTGGCTGTCTTGAAGGAGTATGGCCAGGACGGAGAAGGAAAATAGGGGTCTTCCGTAAATGGATCCTCACCTCTTTCTGAGGGCACTGTCCCTCAGCTGTTGCTTGAACAATACACCGTGTATCTTTCTGTTTGGATGATGTTGCTCGTTTCTGAAAATGCCCTTGCTCTGCATTGTTTGGGGGCCCAGCACACAGAGTTACTGGATCGAGGACTTCAGGACTCCAGAATCGATAGAAGTGAGAAGCATGCCGAAAGCTACATGACTCCTAGGCCTGATAACCACTCCTGATTCTTGATATGATAGACATTTAGGGCTAACTCTTCGATAACCGTGGTATGAATCATACTATGTGCCTATCACTCGTGTTATATGATGCACTGTTAGTTTCTATCTTGAATCTCTCTTCATTTACTCTTCCTTCCTTCCTAGATCATCTCAAAGATTCTAGTAGTTAGGACGAGGAAATACAGGATATCCCCTTAGATACTTATCTTCCTCTATCTTCCTCTTTCATCTTTATATGAAGCGTCATCTTCATCTTTATTCTTCCTTATTCTCTAACCGCGGCTGAGTTCGACGAACAACATCGACAAATCAACGACTTGATCACTTGCCGTGGTCGAACCGCACCGGACTCTCCGTTACCGATAGCCAACCCTAGCTTGGCCAGTTTCCCTGACGATGCTTGGAAGCGGCCCCGGACCGTCGTAACCGTGAAGACTTTGGCCGTCATCGCCGCCGCTATTGCAGGCTTGGTCTGTCTCATATTGGTTGACTCGCAGTTCAATTAAAATTCTTTCGATCCCATCCCAGCCATTACTGGTATCAGCGTGGCTCCCGATACTGGCGGTAAGTGCCGATTTATTCCCTCGCATGCCCAACCCGACCAGTCGTTTGAACCGGGCTACATGACTTTTCGGTAAGTCAAGTCCATCTGAGCTCCTCTCTGCCTACCTAGATACCAATATATGTATCTTAGATTTGGATTTAGCTGACGGTCAGGGTGGGTTTCCTTCTACGGGGTACAGACTAGCCTTGCTCCTGTTTCGGTGTTTTGAGTGTGGTAGTGGTGATAGTAGAAACAGCAGCAGCACCAACAACAACAGCGTCCGGGATAGCCTTTGTGAGACTTGCCAAGTGAGTTAGGCCCAGTCTCGTTCATGAAAATCAGGACGGCTATGCTTGTAGAAAACTTTCATGTCGAGAGGCCTTGATATAAGCATTCCAGAAAGCGTAAAGCGCGACCACGAAAATGAGTCTCCACGAACTTTGTCTTGGAGCTTCTGAATCTCATCGACTGGTAGAACCATGAACAAAGCCAAAGTCGCCGAATTCAGGATTTTTCCCTCAGGAATCAGACTTTGAAGGCCCTTGGAAAGATGCTTCCGGATCTCAACCTCCGATATAGAGTTATCGACAGGCTGAACGTCGACCGGCATTTGACTGTTGTTGGAGCTTGCTCGAGAAGTGTCATGGCGGACGTTGCGGATGTTGCGGCCGCTGGGTTGGCTTCGAAAAGACGGAGCGAGGGCCCGCGCGATGAACTCGTCCTTTTTTTTTTTTGAGGATATCTTCCTCGATTGATCTGGTGTCACAACAGCAAATATCAGTGCCTACCTGGAGATATCTACGTACACTCTTCCCCTCCCGCTTTCTTGCAGCGTTGACTCACCTGGACTTATACAGGCGGGCGTTTGCAAAAGAAATATATATATATATATATATATTTTCCCCTCGCTGGCTGGCTGGCAGGCAGAGAAAAAGAGTCTGACGGTTTCTGGATATGATATGGATGTAGTAACTGTGTCGGCATCTCGCATCTCTCATCTCACGACTTTCAATCGAATCGTAATACCAAAGTAATTCTCGGGTTCCTAGCTCCTACTGGCTCATCACTTTCTTTCTCCTTCCGGTTTTGCTTTTGACCAGGCCGATCTTCGATCTTGTATAACCAGATGTGCGTGAATGTAGTAACTGACTCACTGCCATCTTTTCGAGTGTGCGAGTTCTGGCCGCCTAACATGCGGACCAGACCCGCGATAAATCTACATAAGAATATCCTCATTCTATACACACTTAACATACATAATACTAGATACTGAATAGCCATTTTGACTATATACCCGCCAACGAGTGTCTATCAGCGTATCTAGAATACGCCAGAATCGTAGCACCTCTCTCCCACCCGCCTCGATTTCAACACTCTTCAACCACAACCTTCATACTCTACCTATCGAACTTTGATTTCACACCACTGAAGCCGAAGTATGCCAGACCTCGGGGGCATCCGGACCGGCATACGGGCCAGGACACCCCGGGCCTGAGAGTAGGGCTTTTAAACCCGACTAAGTCGGTAGTACGGGAGTGCTGTGTTATCGCGAAGCAGACAAACACCGCGTGGAGTCCGGGGCTCCTTTTCCGAAGCTGGAGACTCGTGCGTTTTGGATGGGATAGCAACGCCGGGCCGTCGGGATGCTCACCGGATGAGCGGGATTGGACGCTGCACGACGTCACCAACATGACGCTGATGGAAGGGACGTTAAAGGATATGTCCTCGGCCGGGCTGCACCTTGAACTGCAACAAGCCATTGATGATCATTTCCCCCGCCCTGGTTGCCTGCGAGAATCTGGCTGGGTGCCCTGCTCCGTCAAATCTCAGCTTGCATGGTCCTTATGGAGATAAGAATCTGCGTCCAGCACTCTTCCATCACGCTGATTGGAAATGAACCACGCGTAGATCTAACCAATCCCCAGTCTAGACTGCTTTGGGCACCCTTTGGGACTCCACCTCTCCCAAGGCTGTGTGTGATATTGGCGAGAGGTGGAGATATTGAAGGGTTCTCGGTTTGGTCAAGTCACGCCTGTCGCGGCAGCCCCCGAAGAACCAAACGGCGGTGGGAATCAATTCGCTAAACGTGAAAAAGAGCGACGTGTGTTGACCCTTTATGCAGGAATGCGGAACCTCTCTCGGCTGCCACCGACACCAGCCAAACCGAGCGCTGAGACAGAAAAGTAACTCTTGTTCGGGAAGTCCGATGAAAACTGAACGAAGAGGGCCGTGGAACTTATTTTGAAATTTATTTCTCAAAATTTTATCTTATTTCTTTCATCTTAATGAATCCTGCTTGTGTAATGACAGTTTCCGTTTGTCCTATTTTTGCCTCCCATGCGTGGGGGATTGATGGATGGCTCCCCCTTTCTCATTGCCCACCAAGAACTTAACCTTCCTGGCAGGTTGGAAAAGAAAATTACGGACCTTTCATCGAACGAACGAACGAACGACCTGGCCAGAGATGTTTTGGGTGGTTACTTTGCTCTTCACCCCTGGTACACTCGTAGATGCTTGGTAACTGGCAGGGAAATTACTATGTAACTTGTAGGTAACTAGCTGTCCTGACTTGAACCTGACTTGTTACTGTATCGCTGTCTTCTGTCCTGTGATTTAAAGAGATGGTTGGCCCCTTCATGGCCACGTCTTTCTCCCTCAAATGGGACCGCAGAGGTTCAAGCTCCTCCGCTGCGCCGTCCTTCTATCATGCTCAGTTCCGTTGGTTAGCAGCCCCGCGAGAGTTCTGGATACTCAGAGCCGAATCAGGCACTTTTGACGGTCTACTCCTTGCGACCTTTGCGCGCCACGACGGCTGTGGAAAGCCGGCGGACGTTCTCGGATTCGCGGCTGCGCTTCCCTGCGTGACTCCCGGCAGCGGCGTCCGTGCCCTCCTGCGTCGCGCGCGACCTTTCCACCTGGGCCGTCTCCCCCCGGTTCCCGGAAGCGGGGCCGGCACGGCCTCGGCCAAACTTCTAGTTTGTCCCGGCCGTGCTGCCAGTATGGCCGGGAATGACGGGGCTGTAGTCTTTGGGAGCGATCCGGGTGCCCTGGACGTTCACCACGACATCAGGGACGATGGACTCCATGTATTTGATATCCCTGGATGATTGTTTCGAACGTTAGCTGCTACATGAAACAACAGACAAGATAAAAGATCAACATCCCACACTGGAGGAACATCAAGAAACTGGCATCGATACTTACTTTCCCACAAGGGTCACAGAGTTCGGATTTCCCGGGTAGCTGCCGATCTTGACGCCCTTGGGCTCGGCCAACTTGGCAAGGTTGGTCAGGTACTCGGCAACAGCGGTTTCTGCCAGAGGAGTGTGGATGGTGATGCGGTGCAGGGGAGCGGTGATGTGGTGAGTGAGACGGGGCGCGAGGAAGGGCTTGAGGCCGTCGAGCAGGCGGGCAACTGCATATATTACGTTAGACACACGAGCGGAGAGACATACTCTGGCGAAGGAGAGAGAGAGAGAGAGAGAGAGAGAGAGAGAGAGAGAGAGACAACACTGGGCGAGATTGGACACCTACATAGGCGCGGGACGCCGGGGAGAACATGCACGTTGCCGTTGACGACCGACACCGGCATCCATGTGTCCTCGTGTGGGAAATAGGCCTGGCTTTGGAGATCGCGCGTTCCATCGAGCGGGATCTCGACCATGCGGAGGCGGGCCCGCTTCACGGGGCTGTCGCGGGTCCAGTCGAAGTTGCTATACCTGGGTGCAGCCTTCATCCGCTCGTATGCCGGGTCGTACAGAACCAGCGGAAGGCCGAAGGCTTTCGCAATCGACTGGTATGTGATGTCGTCATGGCTAGATGAAAGTCGGAGGTTAGGTTTTGGAGATGCTGACTTTAGGACAGAGCTCGATCTGGGACAAGTCCCGAGTCCACACTGTCTGTTAAAAAAAACCAGATAAAATCTCAGTCAACTTACGTCGGCCCGACACCACCACTGCATGTTTCGTTTCATTAGTATCCGAGCCATATACAGCACCTGACCGTGGAGCGAGACATACCTGGTGACAACCATGTCATAGTTGGTGCTCAATCGATGCACAGCTTCGGCGATTTCATCTTCCTCGTCTCCGACGACCTCGATCCGCTTGAGCTCCTGGCGGTGGGCAGATTCGTTCATGTTAGTGGTTTCCCTTACCGTCAACGGAGAGGGGAGAGAGAGTGTGAGAGAGGGAATAGCTCATACAATTCCAATGGAAAAACACCACTTCGCCATAAACGCCGCATTCGCCTGTTTTCAAGAGTGTTAGGCCTAGGACCAGTCGTAATGGACGGACGGCGTTGAGGCCTACAAAGCCGGCAGAAGACATGCCGCACTCTCGAAGTCGGGGGTTGAGGACATGCTTAGAGCAGGGGTGATGAACTTACGTCGGTCACCTGAAAAAGCACACGTGGTCAGCAAGACATCCGGAAAGACAACCCCACAGACCGGCACACAAGGCCGGGAGCCGACATGTCCGACAGACGGCCCCACACCGAGTGTCTCCGAGACGGGGCGCCAGAGAGCCCTCAGCCTCTCAACGTCCACCATGAGGGCCGTGGCTTACCTTTCCTCCTAGGACCTCGTCGCCAATGACGAGGCAGGCGGCCGTGTCGATGCGCCGCTCAAACCGTTCGGTTGCGGTCAGAGCCACGCGGGCTGGGTCAAGCCGCGGCTTGAAGACGGGGGCAGCAGCAGATGCCATGGTTCTAAAGAGTCGGGGGAAACGTAAGAAACTCATTGTGGACACGTGAAGCAAGAAGGTGAATGCGTGGATGTGGGTGGGTGGGTGATTGTGTAAGGAGGAGGAGAGAAGAAGACGGAGCAGGACCGGCAGATTATGGGTTCCGAAGCATTTGGCGGCGGTTCCGGGGGAGAGGAAAGCCGCTGACCTGATCGGACGCCGGAAACAAATCGGGAACCCGGAGAAGAGAATTGCCGGTGACGTACCTGAGGAGAGTGGATTGAGAAAGCACACGAGGAAGAGATTGAACAGAGCAAAACGAGAGAATTACGCAGGAGACTTGAGGAAAGGTGAAAAGGAGAAACCAGGAAAAAGAAGAAGAAGAAGAAGAAGAAAATCTAGAATAGATCTCTCATAGTATTTGAGTAGGTGTCAAGAGAGAAAGAAGAGCTGGTTGAACGAGGTCCGGCTTTGTTTCCTGCATGTTTCTTTGTTCGCCCTGACAGTTGACTCTGCCCCAACCTTACAGGTGGGGGGGCTGTAAATTATAGGCGGGGCATCACTAATTGGCCAATCGGAGGCCAGTCTGCACCTGTGATTCATGCTATAACCCAGCCATAGCGGGGTTCTGTGGATATCTTGAGGAGCCTGTGCTGCTGAATTAATTTCTGGGCTGATAATATCTGGTATGGTGACGACATTTCTCGAGTGTCTCGAGTTTCTATGTCTATAGCTGCTCTTCTTCCTTTGTCTTCCTCCACCAAAAGCAGCCTTTGCATCCCTTACACATATATAGACTCTTTATCCTTACTTGATAACTGATACTTCTTCTTTTTATAACCTCTGTTCTTTTCTTTGTTCTCTAAACTTCCCTCTAATTACCCCCCTCCAGCCCTTCACAATGGTATTAACTTCACCCCCCCGCCTTAGCTGCCTGTTTGCTCTGGGGGTGTAAAAAAAAGGAACATAACAGCAAGGGCCGTTCAACGCAGCTTGTTTGCTTGCTTGCTCCTTTGCATTTCTTTGTCTGCACTTCTCTAACCCTTATCCATTGTTCTTGATTTCAGAGTTCCGAAGCACGGCTGTACACCTTTTCGCAGGACACGAAGACCCATCTCCGCAAGTTCCGCCTGGGCACGTCACGATCGAGCCAGCCGCAAGCTGTGATCTGTACGTTGGTGACGCTGCGCATGTTGCTGCACGATACACACACACCGGGGGATGCTTTTGGAGGGGGGAATACAAGCACAAAGAAACATGCTGTTGGCTCTGGATCTGTTCCTGTTGACTGCGACACACGCGACCCAACAGCTGACTGACTGACACTCGGTAGACTTGATCGACAAGCATACCCACGAGATCCGCCAGGATGACGAGAAGACCGTGTACACGAGCCTAGAAGATATCAGCGAAGACCTTCCCGACCACAGCCCACGCTTCATTCTGCTGAGCTACCCATTGACCATGGTGCGCCCGACTTTTGATATCCTCTTCCTTCCATGCTGAGTCCTCGGCGGCATCACGCGCCAGACGACGTTGACTCCTTCTCTCGGGACGAACACACACACACACACACACACACACACACACACACACACACACACACGAACCATATCACCAGACTTGCTGACCTCCACTCGCTTTGCTTACAGCCCTCCGGCCGCATGGCCGTTCCGTACGTCCTGATATACTACCTGCCCATCACCAGCAACAACGAGCTGCGCATGATCTACGCCGGCGCGAAGGAGTTGATGCGCAACACCAGCGAGGTTGGCCGCGTGTTTGATATCGAGTCGCCCGAAGACCTGGAAGAGATCCCAGAGAAACTGGCGGCCGAGTAAGGAAAGCAAAACCCGCCCATCTTGGAGATTGTCGGCCGCCCAACGATGACTTTTTGGTACCCCGCAGCCTCTCCTGGAAGCTTACCAGGACGACCTGGGCCGGGGTTCACCTTTATCTATGAATGCTTGAATCTATATATGCGATTAATATACTCAATCTGAATGTGTTCTGAGCTTGATTTGAGTGAGAATCGCTGGTCTCGATGCTGTCGAGTGCAGAGCTCAACTGCCTGGTGCTCGTCATCTTATCCTAACCCTATCCCAACCCGAAAGCTCACCAAACCCTAAGTCTGCGGAGTGAGTCGGCTACACGAGAAAGTCTGGTTAAAATTGTGGCCATCTATACATCTGCTCGGAAAAAGATTCCATTTCTACTCGCTATGCACCTCGACGACTTGGCTGCATGAGCATGCATTTTACATGCCTTTCGTTCTTGGAAGAGTGTTTCGTCTGGCTGCCCCACGGAGATCTGATAAGATAAAATTCCATCGCCACGCGCCGCCCCTCCTTGAAAAAATATTTTCTTTTTCTTCTTCCGCCAAATCCTCCTTACTCCGTATAACCCCCTCTCGGTGGCATTTCTGTTACGTTTCACTGCAGAACCGTCAAACAAAGCCGGCCTGATACCAGAAGGAACCTCGCTGGCCGACCGTTTCTCCCGTATTTATTCTCTCTGTCGTACTGGAGAACACAGAAGCAGCAGCAATACCCGGCGACTTACACATCTCACCCCGCCAAAAACAGAACCTCAACCATGGCGACCACCAACTCCGCGAGCAAGGCTGCCACCATTCAGAGCCTGCGCGAGACGCTGGTGTCTGAGGCCTCACAACTGTCGCTGCGCTACCGTGCGCTCTTCTCGCTGAAACACGTTGCGCGCACCTCTGAGGGGGCCGACGCCATCGCGGCCATCGACGCCATTGCGGCTGCCTTTGCGTCGCCGTCGGCCCTGCTGAAGCACGAGCTGGCCTACTGCCTGGGCCAGACTGCCAACCTTGCTGCCGTGCCCCACCTCCGGACCGTGCTGGAGGACCTCGTCGAGGATCCCATGTGCCGCCACGAGGCTGCCGAGGCTCTCGGCGCGCTGGGTGATCCGTCGTGCGTTGACTTGCTGAAACAGTTCCGCGACCGGGATGGCGAGGAGGTTGTGGTCAAGGAGACGTGCGAGATTGCGCTGGATCGAATTGAATGGGAGAACTCCGAGGAGCGCAAGGCTGAGCGCCTTCGCCAGAGGTACGAACTACTGTTCACATGTGATGTTGTTACCCCGTGTTTACATGGCTTTGCTTGTGAAAACACGATGCTCATTCCTATGACCTCATTCCTATCTACAAATCCTCACTCCGTACTAACTTCTGCTGGCTCTCTCTTCAGCGACTTTGCCTCCGTCGACCCGGCCCCGCCGCTGCCCGAAACCGAAAAATCCATCGACGAGCTCGAGAAGAAGCTCATGGACACTGCGCTGCCGCTGTTCGTGCGGTACCGCGCCATGTTCGCCCTCCGCGACCTTGCCTCGCCGCCGGACCTGCCCACCGCCGTGCCGGCCATCCTTGCGCTCGCCAAGGGCTTTGACGACGAGTCGGCGCTGTTCCGCCACGAGATTGCCTTTGTGTTCGGCCAGCTGTCGCACCCGGCCTCGATCCCCGCGCTGACGGCCGCCCTCAGCAACCTGAGCGAGGCGAGCATGGTGCGCCACGAGGCCGCCGAGGCGCTGGGCAGTCTGGGCGACGAGGAGGGCGTCGAGGAGCTGCTCCGCAAGTTCTTGGCGGATGAGGAGAAGGTGGTGCGGGACAGCGTCATCGTGGCGCTGGATATGGCGGAGTTTGAGCGGAGTGGACAGTCAGAATACGCTTTGATTCCCGAGTCTGGCCAGGTTGCTTCTGCGTAAGAGATGTAGAAGATGAGATTGCGGCCGCTACCAGGGTATTTGGGATTTTTGTAACTGGAGTTATTTGTTCACCCCTCGGGTCGGTTGGGTTGTGTTTGGGATTATTTAAAAAGATTTTGCAAAAAGTATTGCAGGATTAGTTGTTCATCGTCCAGCTATGTCGAGAAACACAAGGAAGTTAGCACCATATCTCCTCATGGAGAACAGAATCAAACCAAAGAAAGGATGCCGTTTGGATTTGCGCTGGCACGTACGTGTTTCCGCAGTCGCAGTAGTAGAACACCGTGCTACCTTCATCGGCACTTCTCTGCTGCACGGTGGTATAGCGAACTTCCTCACGGCCACACTTCATGCAAGTTTCCTTGATTGTGGCCATGCTGTCGATCTTGTTGTGGTTCTCAACCATCTGGACCGAGGACTGGAGCTTTTGCCGGAGCAGCGACGGGAAATCGGACGGGCGAGTGTTGGTCAGGACGGCGGAGGCAACGACATCTAAGCACAGGTAAACACAAGTTAACGGCTGCTTGACATACGATCGCTGGAGTCAAAACGAAAAGAAAAGAAGAAAAAACCCCCCATAGGACCCCGACTCACCCCGGCTTTCCTGACCACAGCACTCGCAATGCAGGACATTCTTCTCACCCTTCGAGGGGGGGAGAAGGTTTCCGCAAGTATCGCAGAACACGAGGGATCCGATTGCGGACATTTTCGGGTTAAAACAGAATTATTACAGAGTGCAAGAGCAAACGAGAGAGAGAGATCGAGGGAAATCTTAGGTGACTATTCAAACGCAAGAAGACTTTTTTGACATCTGCTTGATCCCATCATAAAAAAAGAATTCTCCGAATATTTTGAAAAGGAAACAAAAGAAAATTAAAATCAATGGCGGCTAAATGTCGGCTACTGCGATAAGATAGTGCTCCTGCCTACTATGCACGGACCCACCTTTCTTGTCCAACCCAGGAACAAGCCCAGGCTGGTGACTTCCCCTATGGTTTGAGCTGCCAACAATTATCACCATCAATCAACTTGGGAATTTTCACTTCATCTTTCCACCTTCAACTCATCCATCGCCATCTCCTTTTTTGTTCTGGTGGCCTGTGATATATTCAGCCTGTCTTTACATCTCCCAGAACTGCTTCCATCGTGGGTGCTACAGACCGTGTTTCCGGCTGCGCAATCTCGAACTTTCGAACCCTAAATAGCGGCGACACCTGTGATACCTTCAAATCTTAAGCTTAGATCGTTCATTCGGCCTCTCCTTTCTATCAACTATTGTTCTCTTTCTTGCACCATTGTCATTGCTTCTCATCTCCCACTGCCATTAGTATTCTTTTTTAAGCCATGCTCTCATTGGGATAAGAGTAGCTTCCCCTCTCTTCGCCTCATCAGTTCTGTCTCTCTGTGTGCTCACCAGTCTGCCGATCCTGTCTGAATATCAAGTCGACACGGCCTCTCTCATTCCGCCCGGCCCGGGCCATGACATATCGGGAAGATGGAACGTTCATCAATAAACGACCGAAATGGCCTGGCCACAGGGTCATCACTGCCTTCTAAAAAGCCCAGAGTGACTCCGTTCTCGTTGCAGGAGGCCTTGCCTTACTCGCCCCAGACATCCGTGATGCCATTTACGCCAGGTTGGTTCCAGCAGGCCCTACGAGTCCCGTCTGCACGGTGGCTTGTCCAATGCGCCGGATACCTCCGTGACCGGGGCACTCTTTCTCAAACCATACTGACCTGTTGAACAGACCTGATTCCAGATCCCATCCTCGGATCGGCCACCGTCGGGCCAACTATCACCGACAACATCCACCGAGACGAGTTTGACCGATTGAATCACGATGCTACAACCGACATATCAGGCCCAAAGCATCTCAAGCAGGTGGCCGATATTCTCCTACACGACCTCAAACCTGCCCAGAAAACGAACTAGTAAGCTCTTCAGCCACCAAAAAGGCGTTCTGGTTCTACTAAGCAACCACTAATCCCCGGATTCTGTTTCTGCCTACAGCAAATTCCGAAGTCTGCCTAGAACCACCGCGACCAAAGGAAGCGGGCCCGACTTCTCTCCTGCTTCTGAGATATCCCCTCTTTCGCGAGCAATCTACGACCGGGTCACCAACCTGTTCCAATATCCCGGAGCTGAGAAGCTGGCTCCCACTTTCATCAACGGGGTTTCCTATGCTCCAAACCCATCGATACCGGCCTCGAAGCGCAATCAACAACAAGCCAAGCTGCCGGCTTCGGTTCCCCCACCGAAAAAGCCGGCTCTCCCCACCACCATCTCTCCGGCCGCGTTGATGTCAACACCCGCCGCGTCGAACAGTAAACCCAAGTTTGAAATCAAGCCTCAAGCCACCAACCTGCTCGATCCTGACGAGTTCATTGACATTCCTGACGACGCCAGCATCTTGGGCGACGACACCCCATTCACGACGTCGTTTATAGATTCGATAGCAGTTTCTACCCCCGTTCCGCCTCCCGCACTGCCGCAGGAAACATTCACCATCAACCCGTCCATGCTGATCAACCCGTCCATGCTCCAACTTCAACCAGTGATCACAGCGCCGAAACCGGTGACAAAACCTCCCACGCCTCCCCCGGCTCCTAAAAGCCCCCCCCCCTCGAAATCTTCCCCCGCGGAAAAGTCCCCCGCGACGTCTATCGCCCCTCCGAAACCTGTCACGGAGACTCTGATTGCCCCTCCTCCAATTGGATCTGCTCCTCCAGCTTCTCAAGTGACACCGGCCATGTCAACTTCGGCGGCCGCCAAGCCCCGACTCATTTCGACCACCCCAATTCCTTTGCCAACGATCAAAAGATTCTCTTCGTCGTCAAATGGTGTCACTCCCAGTCCTCCAGTGAAACCCAAGGAAAAGTCTGAAGAGAAGGAAATTACTGTTAAGGTAGACGTGAAGGCCGAGGACAACAAGGAAGTCACCATCAGGTCTGATGGCCATTATATTAAGCAAGAGACGAAATTCACAGACTCTAGCAAGGAGAAATCAGTTGACCCGGCCCCCAAGCTTGAAACTGACCAACCTTCTTCGACTGGCGGAAGCATTCAGCGGCAAACCCTGATCGTCGAACTCTCACTTCCCAAGGACTTTAAGAAAGAGGACTACGAAGACATCGAGGTTCCTGATATGTTGGACGCGCTGGAAGAGCCAGAGAACCTCTCCGAGCGAAGAAAGACTCGTGACAACTTCGCTGGGTCGATGGGCGGTGGTGCTGTTAGTCTGGACCAACGCCAACGCGCCCAAGTGGCCCTGAACGAGTTTGAGAAGACTTCCGATGAACTCTTTGCTGCCGTCGGCAATGTTCTGGCCCAAGAAACCGGATCTGCCTACCTTGCCGCTCTCACTGCCGACCAAGAGCCTGTTCTTACGGCTGGAGCCCATCAACGGCTGATGGTCGTTTTGCAGAAGGTTCTTGATCTCGGATCGTTCTCTGAAATCCCCATGGAAACGCTTCTCCGCTACCAGAAGCTGAGCGAGAACAGCCTGAAGGAGTTTGAAGGTTTGGATTTCAAACTTGACGACACCTGGGGAGAATCCGAGGTGCAAAACTGGCTGGGCTTGATACCTGCAACCGAAACGGCTCTGAAGGCGGCCCGTACCGCTCTGCGCATCATGTCTGGAGGCCGTGAAGACAAGCAGCTCTACTCCGAGGGCACCATCCAGAGATGTATCGATATCTTCAAAAACATGATGGATGATGTCGTTGTGCCGTTGGTCGAGATGCGTGGCTCAGGACCCACTGCCCAACTTTTCAAGCTGATCTCTCCCCACAAGAAAAGCCTTGCTCCGTTGTTTGCCAACTGCCAGCGTCTCTTCGCGCTGATTGCCGAACTCGTTGGCACGATTGAGCTTTCCGATACCGTCGTCAACACGCTGGAGTTTGCGGCATCGAAGTTGATCTTTGTTGAGAACGCCCACTACGAGAAGGACTCTGCGGTTGGTACCCAACGCTTCGACGGACTGCGACTGGTGGCCATGGACATGCTGTGCCAAATCTTCGTCCTGAACCACCAGCAACGCCAAGGTATTTTCGACGATATCCTGACTTCTTTAGAGAAGCTCCCGGTTGGTCGGCAGAGTGCCCGGCACTTTAAGCTGTCTGATGGTGGTAGTATCCAGCCTGTGTCTGCCTTGATCATGCGGCTGGTACAGTCAAGTTCCGGCTGGGTTGATGTCAAGGAAGCTAAGCGTCGGGCTATTGAAGCATCCCTCGGAGAAGGCGCAGATGCTGATGACGAGGATGGAGATGAAGATGATGATGGTGATGATGGAACACCTATGGTTGGCCGTGGCCGACCTGCACCGACCATCAAGAGCGAAGACGACGCCGAGGGACAGCCCGAGTCAGCGATAAAAGACCTGGAGAACCTTATGCTTCCGCTTGCTTCTAGCTCGAAGCGGAGTGCTACATACGTGATCAACTTCATTGTCAACCGCGCCCTCAAATCGACCAAGACGGGAGATACGCCGTACCGAAACTTGCTGGATCTGTTTGTTGAAGATTTCACCACCTGTTTGGACTCTCCTGACTGGCCGGCAGCCGAGTTGCTTCTGCGTCTGATGATGTTCATGATGGTGAAGCTGTCGGAGGGCGAGCGGACAGCCGCACCGGCGAAGAACCTGGCTCTGGATGTTCTGGGCACTATGGGTGCCTCGATCTCCAAGCTGCGGTCTCATGTGCGCAAGGTGGCCAACTCGATGGACGGCAGCGAATCGGACGAGCTCACGCGATTCCTATCTGATCTTGCTAACAGTGCGCTTCAGCAGCGGTGCCGTGTTGAGCATGCCGTGTCGTGGTCGGGTCCGTACCGTACCACGCTGGAGCATCTCCAGTCCCGACTGACTGACGATCCTCACCTGAAAGGAGCCATCTCACATATTGTGTGCGATTGGGCCAACAAGATTTGCAGTGGCTATGAGGGAGTCGCCGAGAACGACAAGGACAACGAAAAGATTGGAGAGTTTGGCCGGCTTGCCTATCGACTGAGAATGATGATTGAGGATGAGAACTGGCTGTCCAACGAGTACACTTTCAAGACTGTGAATGGACATAATGCTCACCTGTCCTACTACGTCATTCTCCTGCGATCCCAGCTGTGTGAGGCCTTCGGCACGATCCTCAACATCCTCCTCGGCTCGATGGCCAGTGACCAGGCTACCGTTCGAAGCAAGTCACTCAAGAGCGTCAACCAGGTGCTCGAGACCGATCCATCCATTCTCGACGGAGACTCGGTCGTCATCCGGCTCATCCTTCAGTGCTCCAACGATTCGTCGACTCAAGTGCGTGATTCCGCCCTCGGCCTTATCGGAAAGTGTATCTCCATGCGACCTGCCGTCGAAGACCAACTTACACCGCGCGTCATTGAGAGATTTGTCGACAGCGGGGTGGGTGTCCGGAAGCGTGCCATGAAGCTTGCCCGCGACATCTACCTTCGAAACAAGCAAAAGGAAATCCGAAGCACGATTGCGGGCAGCATGTTGCTCCGTGTGCAGGATCCCGATGAAGGTGTGCGTGACCTGGCCAAACAGATGATCGAGGAGATTTGGTTTGCGCCGTTCTACAACTCCGAGAACAACGCCGAGTTCCAGACCTCGTTGACCGACCACGTCGGCCTGATGGTCCAGATTGTCAAGTCGAGCAGCGTGTCCAACGTGCTTGACAAGGTTCTCCAGTCGATTCTGGCGCCCCATGGGAAGTCCATGGAAGGCCCCTTTGGCGTGTGCATGAAGCTGGTTGCCAACATGTTTGAGCTCATCGACGAGCTGGAGTCAGATGATCCGACCCGGCCGTCCGGACGGGACACTCTGCAGGTTCTGATGATTTTTGCGAAGGCTGAGCCGAAGCTGTTTACATTCGAACAGGTCAAACTCCTGAAACCTCACCTGTCGAGCTACAACAGCCGCGAGGATCTGCTTGTGTTCCGCGCCGCTGTGGCCATCTACCGCCGGGTTCTCCCGCAGATGTCAGCTGTGCACTCACAATTCTTCCTTGAAATCCGCACCCTCCTCATGTCGACGATTGGAAAAGTCCCCCGGCTGCTTCTGGACGACGTGATTGCTTGTGTGTGGATTCTCAGCGGTCTAATGGACAATCTTGCTCCGCTGGCACGTCTTTCGGTGTCGAGTTTGGTCGCTATCCAGAAACTCAAGCAGGCTGCTCCCAGCGCGGCCAATGTCACGCTCTTCCAGCGCTACTCCATCATTATCGGGATGGTGGGCAAGCATTGTGATCTGGACAGCCAGATGCCGTTCTTCAAGGAAAAGTTCCCGTCGTGGAAGGGCAAGACGATTCCCGGACTCTTCGTTGACTTGCTCATTCCGTTTGCTCAGCGAGAGCGGCCGATGGATGGTCGGCGTGCGGCTCTGGATGCCATTGGACTCGTGTGCCAGTCGTGGCCTCGCAACTATGTGTCTCCCAACGTGTACACCACCTTCCAGCAGGTGTTTGAGGAAAGGGAGCCTCAGTTGGAGGACATGGTGCTGTCGTCGTACAAGGAGTTCCTCGTCACAGAGGAGCGCCGGTCGGAAGAAGCTTCGGCTGCGGCCAAGGGCGCACTGACCGGAGCCCCGGCTGGACCCGGCGCTGCGGGCGCCGATGGTGGAGAGAAGAAGCGAGAACTTACTGTGATGGGTGGAACGAACTACGATGATGTGGCCAGCGCGACAACCCAGCGCTTCCTCAAGGACATTACGCGAATTGCCCTGTCGAAGCAGGACGACCATGCGGTGCTGGCTATGGAGGTTCTTGGAAGTATCAACCGACAAGGTCTGGTGCATCCGAAGGAAACCGGAGTGACGCTGATCACACTGGAGACTTCGGATATGCCAAAGATTGCCGAGCTGGCCTACCAGGAGCACCGAGCGCTGCACGAGAAGTACGAGACGGTTCTGGAGCGTGAGTACGCGAAAGCCATCCAATCTGCTTTCCTGTACCAGCGGGACATTGCCAAGGATATCCGGGGAGCGCGTACGAACCCGTTCCAGAGCAAGCTGCATCTTCTGATGGAGACGCTGAAGATCAGCAAGTCGAAGAATCGGCAGAAGTTCCTGGAGAAGCTGTGCATGCAGGTCGACTTCGACCCGGCTCGGCTGGATGTGCGCCAATCCCCGCCGGCTCACGTGGTGTTCTCGACGTTCATCATCGAGAACGTGGCCTTTTTCGAGTACCTGACCGTCGGCGAGGTGTTCTCGGCTGTTACAACCATGGAGAAGATTGTGACGTCGACAGGGGCTGCGCTCGCCCACTCGATCGAGACTGAGCTGTTCGACGCGCGCGTGGACGGGGCCGATGGCGCCAAAGACGCGGCCGATTCAACGGGAGCGAACGGCACGGCCGACCCCGATCCGGCCACCGGGCCTGGCCCAGAGACGCTGGTTGACCAGCGCCGGCTGCGTGTGCTCTCGGCCGGCTCTGTGATTCTCCTGACGCTGTGGGAAGCCCGCACGTATATCCGCCGACTGCACGGCCTCGGCACGACCCGCCGCGAGACCAAGATCAAGGCGCTGGCCAAGGACATGGGCAAGGCGCCCGTGCGCATTCAGGGCGTCACCGGCGACAAGTTCTGGGAGGAGTCGGCGGCGAACCTGGCGGCGCTGTCGACGGCGGCGTCGATGTATGCCAAGTGCAAGGCGTTCGTCGAGCTGCTGAACGTTGACAAGGAGTTCAAGGTGCCCGAGGATGACGACGAGATGAACGAGGACGGAACGGCCGCGGCTGGCTCGGGCAGCGGGGATGAGGATGAGGACGGCGGTGCCGGTGCCGCAACCGGCGAGACGCGTGGGCGGAAGCGCAAGGCGCAGACTGCGCCTGGAGGACGCAAGAAGCGCCAGCGGTCAACGTCGAAGCCCCGGCCGCGCGGCCGGCCGCGGAAGAACCCGGTTGAGGTTGATGCGGATGGTGATGCGGAGGTTGAATGGTTCTAGGGAGTTTTCTTCTTTTCTTTTCCTTTTTCTATTCGACTTTCTAATGTGAACTGTATCATATACCGGAGTGTTATGCTGGGGTTTTTTTGATTCTTGGTAGTACTTTTTCCGTCGTCCTTATTTTCTTTTTTCTTTTGCTTTTTCTTCTTTTTCTCATGTTCGAGTCATCTAGACGATGGAAATATTGACACACCCAAGACGGTCTCTCTGGGTGTGTTTTGCTGCTTTTTCCTTTTTAACGAATGAAGGTTCGGATGGGCGTTTTCCTACTTGATACACGATATATCTACTATACATCGATGTACCTAACCGTTTCTGTTATCTGGTGGTTTGAGGACTTTTTTCTTTTCTTTTCTTTCTCCTTCGAGTGAATATGCCATATGGCCAAGAGTTGTTCTTGTTTTCTACTTTATCTTTATTCGTATTTTCTGTGGATGTGTATGCCATGTTCTTTTCGTCTTTTCGTTAGTTAGTTCGTGAAAATCAATCGAGATCTGTTGCTAACATACTGGGTAGATTGAACTCTCACCGACGATAATCAGAAAGACGTAGGGTTAGGGTTGTAAAATCACTCTCATGAGGCTTGGACTATGTAGCCAAAAAGAGTTGGGTATGACATGACTGACATATATAGAAGTAATGTACATCAAAACTCACACCTGAGGTCCAAAAGACTGAAATGATTCGACACATCTGTTTGAACAGGTAAAAATACACGTACAGCAAAGTTATAGTAAACAGGGGGTATATAGTACAAAAAGCCATCTGTGCTCCAGCATACACACAGCCCAGACAAACAAACACTCCTAAAACTACCAGACCCAAGCAATGAACACCCCTGAGTACCTCTATCTCCTACTCAACTTCATCGGACGTCAAAGACTCCGAAAGCGCCACACTACCGCGGCGGAGGAACTGCATGCCCAGGGCCAACGGGCCCGGACCCGGAAGCCGAGCGGATGCCGGGCTGGAGAAAGAAGGTGGGGGAGGCGGGGCAGTAGAGGTGGGGGTGTTGTCCGCGGTATCGTCAGCCTCCAGAACACCGGGACCGAGCCCCAGATCGGGGATGCTGGCTTCAGGGACGGCTTCGAGTCCGCCGACTCCGCTGCCGGCTGCAGACCCCCCGCCGGACAGGTGCGGGGCCACGATCGGGGTCGGCATGGCAGACAAGCCCTGCTCGACGGTCTCGCGGTAGAACGCCTCCAGCGCGACCGGGTCGCGACAGAACGCCTCGAGCTCGTCCTTGATAGCCTCCGGATCCGCTGGGCCGATGGGCACCGCAGTGCCGGAGCCCATGCCGACTGGGCGGGCGGGCACGCGCGGAGTGGTCAGGCGGTAGTGGTCAGCGCTGCCAGCGGCCGAGGTGGCGAAGTTTGCGGTGGCCGTGGGGGGCGTGGGCACGGGAGTGGACGAGCTGCCGCCTATGGGCGGGAGGTGGCCGCTCTGTGAGAGGCGGTCGACATAGGGGGTTGTGTTAGACGAGGATGACGGCAGGCGGGCCATCCGGTCCGCGAAGACTGACGACTCTGCCGGGGTTCCGCCGGTCGTCGGTGCGGGAGGGCCTGCAGCTCCGACCGGGCCTCGGAAGTCTGCTGCTCCAACATCGCGCTCGCTAGCGGAATGGTAGGCAAACCCGCTGCCGCCGCGGTTACTGTACAGTCGGTTGGCGACGACCAGGAAGTCTCCGTCGTCGGTGATTTGCACCAGCAGGACTCCGGATCGGTGGATGTACTGCGAGTACCGGAAGTCCGGGCGTCCCCAGGAGTAATACACGTTCACATTGGCGGGGAAGTTCGACGCAGCCTCAACGTCTAGAACGAAATCAAAGCGCCGCAGGATGGCCCGCTGGTAGAACATGCGGCTGACGGAAGCAGGCGGAGCGCGGGCGGAGAACGATGTGGGGTCGAGATATGTGTCGGGAGCTTTGTCAGGCGGCGGCAGTGCCAGTTTCAGCTTGTAGGGCCGACGGAACGGATTCGACGCGGAGATGGCGCTGGCTTCCTGGATCGGAACCTCGACGAGCCGCAGACCAAAGTTCGCGGCCTCGCGCGCCCACCCATCGACCGCGTCCTCAATGAGTTTGGCAGTCACGTTCATCCAGTCAATGCGGATGTGGTAGCAGTTGTCTGGATTGTGCAGGCGGTCGTAATGCAAGTTGATGCGTTCTGGCCGGTACGAATGGTGGCGGTGGTCGACGTCGTACTTGATCATCTTGCTGAGTGCTACTGATGGGCGGGCTGAGGGCCGCAGGTGCGGCTGTACGCCGTGGCCGTGTGGCCGGAGCGGTGCGTGACCACTGCTGACAGCTGTCGGAGTCGTGGATGCCGAGACTGGGGACCATGACCCGCCGTCCTCGTGGATCGACGTTGGCCGGGACATTCCGGGCGCGGGTCCGTGACCGGCCCCACCGGCTCCGGTACCGGCGCCGGGAGCTGCCGCCGACGCACCCGTGATAGGCGGGACTGGCCGCGGAGAGTCAAACCGCGGAGCAGTCTCAGTGAGCGGGGTTGATGGCATCGACTCGCGCCGCAGACTGTGGAACCAGCCCGGCGGCTGGGCCTTGACGTACTCGCTGGAGATTTGGTAGAAGTACTGGCCGTCCAGGAAGGGATGGCGCATTTGCACGTGGACAAACAGGCCGTTGGACGGTTTAGGCTTGGGCTTCTCTGAGACCGCCGGCT
The DNA here is from genome assembly GCA_001510565.1 of Knoxdaviesia proteae. NCBI lineage: Eukaryota > Fungi > Ascomycota > Sordariomycetes > Microascales > Gondwanamycetaceae > Knoxdaviesia > Knoxdaviesia proteae. The sequence continues at coordinate 1,046,927 of LNGL01000001.1, read as the reverse complement.
TTTCAGTACTGTCATCGGCTGGGTGCTGGCCGTTGCCGGCATTAGCCCCTTGCTGCTGCAACTGTTGTTCTCCACCATCGGTTTGCGGTGGCACGGGAGTCAACATCGGCGTGTCGGGCACGGAGGAAGCAACCGGGCCGGTCGCGGATACCATGAGCATATTGCCGAGCTGCACCGCATCCTCCCGGCTCTCCAGATCGTCAAAGTTGTCCAGCAGCCAGGTGGTCATGTCCGACCCGATGAAGCAGTTGTAATGCAGCCGCAAGTGCCAGCGACGGTTCTGCATGCGCACCCCACCGCTTTCGACCGNCGACCGGCTGCTGGATAGCCTCCGCCAGCGCGGCCACATTGAGTTTGGACCGCCGGAACCGCTCCCGGCTGGACACGAGCTGCTTGCGGTTCCGCAGGCCACCGGACGCGTCGGCGCCTTCAACCAGCGGGAGGGTTTCGAGTTCGGCGGCAATGACGACCGACGGATCGTCGGTCTTGTACACAATGTCCAGCGGGTTCGGGTCGCGGCGGCGGCGGTTGGAAGCCGAAACGGTGTTTTGGAAACGCCTCTCGTCGGGTGGGATGTATCGGTGACGCTGCCACGACTCAGAAAGCCGGCGGATTCCTTCCAGCCGGATCTCCTCTGGGCTGTACGTCTCTTGTGCCGAGCGCTGTGGAGCCGCGCCACGACTCACGACGGGGATCAGCACAAACCGGGCCCGCCAGAACCGCATCATCTCCGACATTTCCTCCGTGTGTCCGGCCAGAAACGAGTCGATCTGGTTCCAGTTCCGGTCGGCGCGCGGGCCGTTGAGATCGATCTCGCGGGTCTCATACGTGGTGTCTAGTAGAGTACGGATCACCGGCCGATATAAGCTCCGGGGAGCCGGAGACTGCGCTGAGTTCGTGCGGTAGAGGGGCAGGTTGTTCTGGCTGTGGCTGTTGCTATGCATGCCACTGTTATTGTATGAGTGGTCGGCCGATAGGGGCTGTTTGCGGATGAAGATGTTGACCTCAACCTCGGTGTTGTTCACACACGAGAGCTGGTGGATGGTGTTGCCGACCGACATGAAGATGCTTGTGCCGTCCTCCACAACGTGGCTCGGCGAGAACATATCGGCAATGCGGAGCATCTTCTGCCCGAAAGCCCGGGCTACCGCGGGCCCAATAACGACTTGGAAGCCCTGAGTGAAGCGGAGACTGACTAGTTCGCGGAGGAAATGCAGCCGACTGGGCGGCTCTTCTACCATGTCGTCGTCGGCATTTGGCGCTATTGTGTATGGCATACACTGGAACTCGGTGTCGAACTGGGCCTTGCTGGGGAAATACTCCGTTGTCAACGGCACCGATGCCGGACAGCACAGCGCCTTCCACTTCATCACGCGCATCTCGGTGGTGCGCGGAAACACGTGTTGCCAGCGGCTATACAGAATGGTGTCGTCGAGGCGGGTGACATCCGGGTTGGACGGGTTGAGGAGTGTTAGCCACGGGGACACGGCCGACGTGGGAGAGGCTGCCTGGGCGTTGTGGATGGATGACGGGAGGGCTCCGGACCGCAGCTTGTGGTTGTACACCTTTTTGTCGTCTTCTTCGCGCAGCAGCTTCGAATACACAACATCCCAGTCTTGCGTCGGACGTCGGGCGGCTCCGGACCAGTGGTCGGACGACACAGTCGATGTAGAGAGCTGCGGAGGGGGGCCGGATCGGAGCCGGTCGCGCAGTTGGGTGGCCTGGGCCTCGCCGACTGCGGCCGTAGATGCGGCGGCGGGAGGCCCGGGTGCCGCGCTAGAAGTGACGGAACCGGCACCGGAGCCGGGGGCAACGCTTCCACTGCTGGGATCTATTTTTCCCTTGCCTTTGTTTGTGATCCGGATACTGGGGGTGGCACTACTGCCGCCTCCAGGATTCGGACTACCGGCTTGGGTGGGAGCAGGGGAGAAAGCCGACAACCGGCTCGAGATGTGAAGTGGTGTGGTGGGTCGAGAGGAAGAGGTATCAGACGGTGGCCGGGCCGAGAGTTTTCCGGCTGCCCCAGAAGCTGCAGCCGTGGCAGCGGCCATATGGAGCGATGAAGAGGCCATCGGCGTTAGAAGCGGTGAGAGGGCACGTTGGCCAACAGCCCCAGCAATAATACTCCGAGAGGGCCGCCACCCGGACGCGTTTCGAGACGACCCGGGAGTGGCCGCACTGACAGTTTCGGCCTTGACCTCGGCGACAACCGCCTTGGACGCGGCAATACCAAAGCCCTTTTGACCGAGGCTAATATTGCGCATGAATCTGGGCGCTTTAGATGACGACGAAGAAGACGCAGTGGCAGCAGTTGCGGCAGCAGAAGCATCAGCAGCACTAGACTGGTCGATAGTGCCACGGCGCTGGGTAAGACGCATGACGATCGATTCCCGGCGCGAGTTCTCGGGGGACCGGGATAAAAACCCTGACGCCGACTGCGGCATCAGACTTGACCGGCTAGCGTCGCCGAGGTTCATCGACAACTTGCGGCCGGATGCGGCGGTTGATGTCGACGGAGCATGGGCCGGCCGGGCCGAAGACGGCCGTTGATGGATGTGAGACTCGGAAAAAGAAGTGGAGAAGAGCCCCGAGGGGTCTGCTGTATGCAGGCGCTTGGAGTTGTGGTGCTCGACATCGCGGGCATGTCGTGAACCAGATGCCGCGGCTGCAGATTGCATATTGTGATTACTCTGGAGGTTGCGGTGGATTCGCCGGGATGCGGGCAGTTTGGCACGACTGGAATCGTACTCAACCAGAAGATCGTAGATTTCGTCGTCGTGCAGAATGCTGCGCTCGCGGCTGAACTTCGACATGCCCTGAACCGTATCGTACAGCGCCTCCGGGGGACGCAGATTCGGGAGCGGGGGCAGGATTGGGCCGTCAAGCCGTGAAACGGGGAGCCGAGGCGCCCCGGGCACATCGGCAACAGAGGCGGGGTACATCGGGTCACTATGTAGCGGCGCCGTGTCGATCTCATTAGTTTCCAGGATCGTGCGCATCTGTAGGCCGTACATGCGGCACCGGATGATGAAGTCCTCAGCCTCCTTTTCGTTCATCTGCTGGTCAGCCACCGAGAGCGCAATGCCCTGGTACGACAGCGCCTCCTCCGACGTACCGGTCCAGTAGGCCACGTGCAGCCACTGCGGCAGAGCGTACGTCCACTCTTCAATCGAGGCGCCGGGAGTCGCCATGCCGCCGGTGCCGAGGCTGACACTGACACTGACACTTGCGTCCGGGCCGGTTCCTGATGCGCCGCTGACCGCGGCCCCGCTGCTGCTGCTTGCACCACCTGCGTGTCCGGTCCCTGCACCGGCGCTGGTTGACGCCCCGGTGGAAGGATAGGTATCACCGCTGCGGTGTGCCGGATCGATTCCCCGGGCCGTTGCAACCGACTCAGCCAACGACTGGTAGCTACCAATGACCGAAGTCGGCTGCTTGGGAGTGCTGTCCCGGCTTCGGACGAACCGGTCGCGCGCACTGGACGGCTCTTCAGGGGAGTGGCGAGAACGGTACCGGAACAGCGGCACGGAGTGTAGGGGCATCTTGGGGACGCAGACAAGGTCGATGCCAATGCCATTGCCGATGAGAGCCTCGGTGGTTCGGCGGAGAGCTTCGTATTCGACCTCGAACACGCCGGCACCGGGGCTGATGACCACAATGGAGATGCCGGTACGGCTTAGGTCACGGTCGACGTAGTCGTGCGAGTACTGGGCAGCGGCAAGGTTGATGGCCTCCAGGAAGTTGCCGTGCATGGCCAGCGAGGACTCGGCCTTCATCTGGTGCGCACTAGCCGATGTTGGCAGGGCGACGTACGAGAAGCTCCCGGGTACACGCGGGATGGTTCCGGAGGGTGGTAGTGGGGCCACGGACTCGTGGTCTTCAGAGTTCTCCGTAGTGGTTGCCCGGGTAGCGGCTCCGGGGGTCGATGTTGACGAGGACTCTTTCGTGCTTTGCTCGTGTTGCTGTTGGTGGTGCATGCTGATGTCGCGGCGGAAGAAGTTGAACTCGCGCTTGAGCTGGTACAGAATCGTCGTCCACTCTCCACTGGCCTTCTCGCTGACAACCACATGGTAAAAGTCCTTATACGGACTGCGCGTACCGGAGGATTGCACACCGGTATACTGGCTGTCCACGACTCCGGTGTTATCCAGCTGCGTCGACAGACCTTGGCTATACTCAACGCGGGCAAATAGCACAATGGTCACCAGGTGCTTAACTTTCAGCAGCGCCCACTTCTTAAACAGGGCTGGCAAGAAGCCGTTGACCACCTTGTTGAACATGATTTCGCCAGACCCTTCCGCGTCGAAATCCCACATCTCGCGCGCCATCTGGATCATCAGCACATAGCGCGCCGACTCGCTCCGAAAAATTGGCCGCGTGTTCGGTGAGAAGAGTGCCGAGTGCACTTTGCGCCCATCGACGTACACCGCCGTGACTTGCGCCTTGATTGTCTCCATGAAGAAGACTGACTGGCTTTTGTACACCGTTTTGTCCATCAATTCGTCGACTGACAGTCGCCACATATCGGATCGCGTGAGGTACTGGTCTTTGAAGCTGAGTTCGACATGTGAGGCTTGGATGGCAGAGCTTTCGGGATCGATCTGGTGCGGAGGGAGAATGATGCACGGTTAGATATCAGGAATGTGCCATGGTGAGCAGGGCTGACAAGTAGAGATAGCGGGGAAACTTACTACCGTCAGGATAACTGTTGTTCCTTTCTTCATCCCAAAGTTATCAGCAATCTGCTTGACCACATACACTTCCAAGCGTGTATGGCGCGCCTTCAGGTCCTTCGGCATATCCTTTGCGCGGAACACGTAGCGCCGACACGACACCGCGTCTGACTCGACCGACGACGCCGGCGCATTACTTGAGGACCCGGAAGCACGTCGTTCTGCTCCTGCAATATCTAGGACCGCACCACCTCCGCCAGCCATCGCGGGGGACGCAGCGGCACCGCCTGCGCCTGGCTTCTCGGCATCCGGCTTGACCACCGTGATCGACACCAGCGCGCCCTCCTTGATATCGCCGCCGATAAGGTCGAGGTTCAGCAGCACCTCGTCGCGTGAGAAGTTCTCGTTGACTGCGACCGTGCACCGGCGTTCGAAGCGTGGCCGCCGGGGCGTCTCGACTGGCGTCGCGCCCGCATTGTTGTCGCCAGCTCCGGCTGCAGCTACTGGGCCATCGCCGCCGAGGACCGCACCGGCAGCGAAGGGGAACGCAAGGACGGCATCGGTTTGGTGGCCCGGAGTCGGTGGGCCAGAGGACCCGTGCTGGTCTTCCGGTAAGGGCGTCACTGGCGACGGCAGTGCGACGCCGGCATTGTCGCCGGTCGCTGGGGTCTTATCGGTGCTCGATTTGCTGAACTGCCGCAGATGGGGCGGCCAGGACTTCCGCGGACCTGACGGCGTGGGTGTCACGGCATATCGGTGCATTTGCGATCAGCAGGAAGTTCGTCGCGGGATGAGAAGAGCTGTCGCCGGTTGGCCGGGTATTATCGTCGCGGACGGCGACGATTCTCAAGGATTCAGATGCGATGCAATGCCATGCGAAGGAAATTATCGTTGAATTGATGTCAATTGATGAGGAATATGGCTAAAGGAAAACTTGGACGGTCTGGTATCAGACAGAGAAGAGAAATTGAAAATCGAATATCAAGGTTTGTGGTTCTTCTGAGATTTGGGTAAGCTTGAAATGAAGCTTGGGTTTTTCCGCTGTCGTGAGTGTGGCAGAATTGCTCAGGTTCTTCACCGCCTAGATCCTAACCCTAAATTGGTCACGGGTATAACCCTAGGGTGCCACTGTGATTAGGGTTAATTTCTTCACTTGTATCCGGGCCGAGACCGGGGCCGGAGCCCGGACCTGCTTGCTGCTTTTTACGGACATCCACCACCGCCACAGAAGATTTGAAAGGGACTTATGGCGTGAATCATCATTTTTAGAAGAAACTCCTACCATGTTATACGACCAGAGAGAATGAATCATTCGCTCGTCGTGATTCATGAGAGCGGGCAAGTGTGGGAGCTTATGCTAGCAACAATATGTAATCCACGCATGACACTGGTGTTTGTCTCTCATCTGCCCGCGGTAAACAGAACAAACGTGGCGTTTGCTTCTTTGGGAGACCTATGCAGGGTGCCACCCGAATGCGTGCTTCTGCATACCTGGAAGGGTCGTCGTAGGCCAGCCTCAAGATCAGACGTTACCACACAAACGCACAAAGTGAAAAGAAGGAGTTAAGCCAGCGCCATCCGTCGTGATATCTAGCGAGATGGTCTTTCCGGGCACTCTGTAGCCGACAGTTTTGGGGGGGCTTCTCGCGATCCTCGCCTTTGTCAGTGGTCGGTGTGTCGAGCATCTCTCCCGCACACCGAATGATAAAGCACTCATGGTGATCGGCCATCACGAGTCGGCTGGGCCACTTTCCACAGTGATTTGCTTCGCGCGTAGCCTGAGAGGCACGCATGTGTGTATGCTTGCCCTGGACTGACTGTGTCATGGCGAGATACACGGAGTGCACGCGTGGCGTCCGTTCGTCAGGAATGTGTCCGGTTTGCTAAGCATGCATGCATCTATGGCAGCGGCTCGCTCGGAGGAGTTGGCATGCATCGCTATGAGTGAAGTGGCATGTTGAAGTTTTCTTGATCTATCGTGAGCCTTCAATCGCACGCACCTCACGGCCGATGAGAGCAGGGTACAGAGGAGGTCACTGGTCACGTAGGAGGAACATTGTCAGCAACATGAGGCAGAATCAATCTCCATGCCATCAGTACAATGGCTCATACCAGTATGTGGGCAAAGAATGCTCATAAACGGGAGAGCAAATATCCCTAGAGACCGTTGAAGTGGAAAGAGTTAGTATCTGCAGAGAAGTGGCCGTTGATAACTCAGAGTGACATGGCATGATGTTTGACCTCCACTAAGAGACGCCGGCCACACTTGAAGCGTTCCATTTCAACGCAGACAACAGCCAGAGAGTTTTGGCCCATCTCCCATCCTTCTCCCTCTTCACGTTCTTGGTTCCACGAGTAGCTGTTTCCCGTATCTGCTCTGCCTCCCGCATTCCGGTGCTTTTGACAGTCCGGACGCCATACCCCCCCGAGCGGAGACGAAGGCGCCCTTTTTTGCACCACCATGAAAGGCATCAGGTGTTCTTTTTGTCTCCGAGAGCAGATTACTCCGTAGACGGCATGAAAAAGGTTTGTCATTGTTTCCTCAAAAACGCAACCCCCTTCAGGATTACCTCTCGCTTGGCCCCAGGTCCCGCCAGGGCTGCATAACTTCATTGTCACCTCACTAGGGGAGGAGAAGGAAAACCCCCCTCTTTTCCCTAAGATGCTGCGGTGTAGATTCAATGGGAGGGCACGGCGATGGCTTCTTGCCTCCCACGCTCTCTCATGTATTCTTATCTCTCCCCTTTCCATCACCGCACACCAGCAAGCAAGCAGCATAACACCCCCGAAACAGCTCGCTTAAGCCCGTCCGGGGCCGGGGGACCTAGACAGATACACAGCAGCTCCCGACCGGCCGGAACAAGGACAGCAGGAGAGATTTGAGCATACAACTTTTGTACAGAACATACGTGGGATCCATCGGGGTACGACAGCACAGACCGGGGATAGGGGGGGTTTTTTGGGTATCGGCGAGGTGGGTTGGTTGCCCTGGAAGATGAGAGGAGGATCGCGAGAGGGAGAGAGAGGAGGAAGTTGAGGCGGACTAGTACCTTGTCGTCGGCCTCGCGTTAAACAACAGAGGCCAAGCCATGCAAAACGTAGATGGGGAGAGAGATGCAGAGAGAGAGAGAGAGAGAGAGAGAGAGAGAGAGAGAGAGAGAGAGAGCAGATGTCGGTCTGCTGCAGCCATGAGCGGGTGGATGAGGCTCGCTACGCCTCAGCCATCGGCCATCTCAGGAGGCATCTCATTGGAAGGTCCACGATGAACGCGGACATACACAAATATACTGTGTCCAGTGTCCCTTTGTCTCTGCCACAGCTGGACCTGTCGTCTCTCATTGCGTATACATCAGGCAAGGCTCGAGTGCCACCAACCACCACAGTCCTGTATAAACAAAACTCGAGCGTGGGGACATCGCGAAGCCTGGACCCAGACCGCGAAAATGAATTCTCTCATTTTCTGTTTTCCCCATTCATACGCCTTTGGCCTAGCTGGGGGTTCAGTTCCTGGAATGAAAACTTCACGCGGCAGATGGACCGCCGGGACCGGAGACCACTGGCTTCAGGGTAGCCTAGGGGCCGGGAGGTCATAAATAACATCCAAGATCGCAGCTGTTGTCCCAGCAAGCTAAATGGTCCTATGAGGAGATTGCATACAGGTACGCAGTAGGCACCATATAAAGCACGGTATATTAGTAGAGTGGGCACCACCCACGAGATGCGAGATTGTAATTACTTGGGAGCTGGGCGAAGTCTGTGCATTCAGCCCAAAAGAAAGCTCTAACAAAACGTGGGAAGAAAAAAGGAAGCCGTTCTTTTTCGTCAATTCTAAATGAGCTGAGCTGACACAATTGTTCTTTTTTTCTCCCCGCTTCTAATTTCCGTTTTTCCGTTTCCTTCGTGAGCAACTGTACACTACACTACGCCCAGACATCGGATCCGACGAAGCACAAAAAGGAAGAGTGGAGGGATCAGTGCGCTTTTAGATGCCTTTCGAGGACTTCTTCCTTTCGGGCTTCTTTTGACCGTCGCTGGCAGGCAGGTATCTCGACAGTCTCTCTCCCAGAGCAGAGCCCCTCGACATATAGCGGCCGCCTGCCATATGAACAAAGCCTCAAGGGGGGGACTCCGTCCGAGATCCGGCCGTAAAGGTGTCTGTCCAGCTTAGTAGGAAGAGTCCAGGATGCAGGGCCTGACACTTGTACAGTATGTACTTGGCGGTGATCTCTCTCAAGCCAGGTAGCCTCCAACACGCCGCAAGTCGGACGTTAGCTTTAGGTCGGGAAGGTAAAGTGGGAGAGGAGGTTTCTGTGGACTTAGTCCAGAGCCAGACAGTTCGACTAGTCTTTCTCATTTCTCGCGGAGATGATTTCCTGAAGCAGAGAAGTGCGGTATCCTCTCTCTTTCAGATATTCAGCCGGAAAGTTGGAGAGTCCAGGCCAGGCAGTCGGCTCAGGCGTGGAAGACACTCCCGGAAGTGGACGGAGAAACATTTTTCTCTTTTTTTTTTTCTCTTTGGGCTTCCATATTTTTTCTCCTATTCACTGTGCTATTCTGTATCAGACATCAAAGGAACCACGGAACGCAGCATTTTGGGATCGGCTTTCGGTGTCGAAAGCCGGGCGGGGGGGCCCTTACCAGACCATAATCGGCATCGGCTCATCCTGATCAACGGCAAGGAATCTCTCCCATGTCGATAATATCAGATACCAGGGGGGATTGTTTTTTGGCTCTTCAAACAGTATCACGATAAAAAAGGAAGAACGGCAGAAAGAAATTGCTATCGCATCTTTCCCTGGTGTTCTTCCTGTGTTGATCTTTTGACGCGCGCAGGCGTTTAGTTAATCTATTTTATCCTCCATGATTCATCTTGCCAGAGCATCCATTGTTTCTTTCCCTGACAGATGCACATCAGCTCCACTACACAGCAAGAGAACACTACTGTAGACTCCATGAGAGGGGGGAACGGCTCGAGACACCGGACAGGCAGAAAGGAAAAAGAAAAGAAAAACGGGCCCCAGGCGGAAAGGCCTATTCGGCCGAGTGAGTGTGTGTGTGTGTGTGTGTGTGAGATACGGTATATTCACCTCGTGTTTATGTCTTGGGGCGTCTGAGTAGAGTGTGTCACCTATGCCATGCTTGATATGATCGCCAGGAGAAGTACTTAACTCACGGGTCAGATAGTCCAGTCACACAGATAACCGTTGAGGCAGGACGGACATTGAACCAGGCCGCACACAATACTGGAGACGTCCTCGTACATCGCGAGAAGATCTACGCGAGTTCCGGCGTATCTCGTTCGTCTTGTTCAAAAGTCTCGGGGAAAATGGAGTTTCTCGCGTATTTGCAGGCTCCTGTTTTCCCACTCTGAGAACGCGGAGAAGTGGGAAGATAGCTCTTCTTTGAGTCGCAGAAGCGGAGAATTTGGGCTCTTGTCTAGATGCAAGACTTAGAGGTATGTGATGATAGTCAGAGAGAGTCCAGTTAGGTCCCGACAGCCGGGTCTAAGTTGTATCATCCATCGCTCAGAGCCACAACAAGCTCCCGGTAACCAGATCCTTCAGACGGTCAAGTTACGGATCCCGGCTCCCGCGGGCGGTGATTCCAAAGGATTTCCAGGATGACGAAAGAGAAATTAATCTCCTGCAAATCTGACACCATGCATGCTATACGGGATTGGCGTGGTAAGATAATTGAATCCTTCGAGTCACCATCTCCCGGCCCGGAACACGCTGTCATCGCAGCTTTCCAAAGCACCAGCCAGCGGGTCAAAAGGGAATGTTGCAGTGTGTAGTGTACAGCGTGGTTTTCACGGTTGTATTGTGTGTAGCTGTAACAAGAGAGACGATATCTCTCTCCACTGCAAATCCACATCGCACAACAGTGGGTTTGACTTGTTTTCAAACAGGCCAGCCGAGTGTTGATGGAGTGTTGTTGTCTTCATCTCGTCTATTACAAACGCGCGAGAGAGGGTTATGCACAGTCCCCACAGCAAAACTGGAGTTGTGTTGCGGGTTGTCGTGTCCTGTGTCTGTTCGTCGCATCACCAGTGCGGTCCAACATCACAAGTTGGTCAATGCTGGGCCTTAGCTGGCTGTTTCCCGGTAGTTCACACGGCAATCCTGAGTAAGTAAGACTCTAGAAGCGCACGGAAGACAGCCTAATGGACAACAAATAATTGCACGATGTCTCCATTAACACTGCCCACTTTACGGGTGAGTCTGTGTCTGTGCCCCGTCCAGACCTGAGAGGGGGAAAAAATGTAAGTTAATATAAAATATAAAATGATAAATAAAATTATTTTATGAAGACTTAAGACACAGGGACAGCAACACAGACAGCGCATTCCTGGACACCCCCGGAAGCCTGTCCACAGCAAGATTTCGTACGATGAGAATAAATTGAGACCCGAGTGCTGGGAACAGTAGGAAGCCGGAAGATAATTTATTTCAGCCAGACAGACCGACAGTCTGTAGAGAATGTCAACTCTCGCAAGATGGGACAAGATGGGATGAAGAGGATGGGGAAACAATTGGCTTCGGGTCTGTCGTATAGGAGTGTTTGTACTATATGGTATGCTCGAGTAAGAGAGGCCGAGCAGGTCAACAAGGAGCTCCGATTGTTCCTCTGATCCAACAGATCCTGAGCATCTGTGTACTGTTTATCCGGCTCTGGAGGATCAGGAAGCTCTGAACGGTGTGGTCCATTCCGGACGGTATACGCCCTCCTATAACTCTCAACACATGGATCTGCCGCCTCCTCAATATAGGGCATATAGCTTGCGGTATATGTAGACCCTCGTGGCGTGCAGCTTTCGACGTCAGAACACCTTCAGCTCGCTATAGAACCCTATAATCACCACCGATATAAGAGCTCGACCGTCAGCCTTAAAGCCACCTCTCCCGGCCGGATCAGAGAAACATCAAGCCGTCCGTCATGCGGAAATCCTCGAGCGTGCGTGTTGTGTTGTGTGTAGACTTCTTTGTTTCACCCCCGACGAACACATGGACCCGGTGTTGATGCAATTACGAGCCCTGAGCTTTCCGGTGTCTTTTGCATTGTTGGTGATGTTTTATACGGTTCTCGCACGTTCAGGCATCGCCTGGGTGTCGTCGTCGCCTCCTCTCCCCTGGACGTAGTAGCGAGGAACTCCTAGTAGTGGAAGTGTAACTACAGTACAAAGTCTAGACTGAAGAGAGAGCATAAATAGAACGCGGGAAAACGGTACAACATTCCTTTCTATCCCATACCCTGTGGATCGCTTTGAGTGCCTCCCAGAACAACTTCTCAACGCTTCGTAGACAGGTTCGGACACTGACAAACGAAGGCTCCCTCTCTTCTGCGACACCCTGGGAGGGTTATAGCCAAAGAGGGTTTTTGCTGCCCCTGGTTTCTCTGCTTGCCACTTTGGGCAACTCAATCGACGGTTGTGGGATGGAATCTGCATAATCTGGTATTTGCATATTCCTCTTGCACGACAAGAAACTGGGCCCCCTTCGGAAAAAAAAAATTTTTTAACAAAAAATAAAATAATTAAATAAATAAAACAGATATCCGGAAATTGTCTGTCCCTCTCACACACCCGTCATGATTACGGCTCCCCTCTCCCGCATATCCAAAAGGTCTTGGACGTCCTGTCTTTTTTTTTTCCTTTTTCCCCTGATTCTTTTTTACCGTTTTTTCGCCTCCTTTCCCCCAAAATTCACCGTTTCCACGGGGCTAAAGAACAAGGTATCAAGGGGGAAAACGTATGTTCACGGCCATTTTTGACGGTACGGGCACCACATATGAAAGTTTCTCTCCCCACAGCACAGACGGTCGGGCTACACATAGCGAGACAGCCGTGGGACACGTTATTCTCTTGTTTTCTCGTGTGTTCGTCGCGTCTCAGGGTTGTTCCCAGGCCATTTTTCTTTTCTTGGGAGAGGGGGAGGGAGGTTCTGGGCGGTGGTTGCGTCTCCATTGTATGTGGTGGTCGGAAAGCGAAGAAGCCAGCGGAAAAAAGGACCAGGTACCGCTTCCCCTTCTGGACTGGTTGGTCGGTTCCTTGGGACCACCTCTTGTTGGTAATCTCCTGGTCCGGCTGCTTATCTGACATCCGCAATCCTTCTTCACGGGAGGATTCGGCCCTACCCCAATACCGTTGAATCTAGCCAAACCAAACTTCACACAAGAACGACAAGCCACTGACTGACTGACTGGGAAGAGACAGAAGGACGGGATCTTCTTCCCTCTTCGAATCTTCTCTCGACGCCTCCTCTAGCCATGTCTTGGCCGTGCCGCTGCCCTGCATGTTAGTCAACGACCATCCCCCTCCCCCCCTTTCGCCGAGATCGACCCTTCTCCTGGCCCCCCGGTCCCCGGCATGCAGAACACTAAAACGCACCCAGGCATGAACTAGAAAGGCAGAAGAGAGTGGTCGTAACCGGCCCCCAGTAAAGTCGCAAACATATGAGGGTTGTATGAGGGTTCGGCCACAATCTGGTACCCTCCATACGGAGGTCCTTAGGTGAAGCTATACCAAGAAACGCAACTGCTTCACAGCCAGCCCGTGTGAAACGGAGCCGACCACAGAGCTTTTTTGTTTCCTGCTTGGCCCCCCCCTGACTCTACATACAGTACTATACTATAATGTTGCTCCCGTCACGGGCGAGGCTGCTTTGGGAAGAAAGATATGCCCAAGATCGGTATGGCGACATGATCCTGGACGCAAAAGAAGACACCGACCGGGGTTTCAAATCAACCCTACGATCAACTGTACCCAGTGTAGCCTATGTATCAGCCACTTCTTCAGAGTTCTCTGACTACCAGAAATCCAGAAACCTTTGGCGTACGGAGGAGTGTGTTGGTGGATACATGGATCCATTCCTTGTGAATCCGGGTAGAGATCCTGTTGATATAGACCGTAGTTGGGGTGTAAGGGTTAGGGTTGGTGTATCGGCCGTATCCTTTCAAGGGCCCGCGCGAGGAGTTTCGAGTTTCTCTCGGCTTCGTTCTTAAATACCTCCCATTGACTTTCGATTTTTGGGCATACGTCTGTGCCGTGTTTCCCGTCTTCGTCTGTCTATACTGCCAGGTAAAACGAATCGTCAATTTGGGTGTGTTACATCTCGGCTACACACGGAGAAATCATGCACTCCAACAAATCCAACTCCAGCCCATTGAGTTCGACGCCGAGTCTGTCCGATTTGGAATAATGCTCGACAACATCCTATTTTAGCTGCATAAGAGGGAGAAGGGGGAAAAGAAACGTTCTCGCACTTGTGCGTGCACACGCCAGATGATGCACAGCGAGCCTGCTTGCTACAACTCACGTTATATCACGCGAGCTGTTTGATTAACTATTACGTCCATATACGGGTGTCCAGTACACACTACTGCTCCGCATGTCCTTGAGTCGGCATGCATCTGTGAAGGCAATTAAACCCTTAAGTCTTGGAAAATGGAATAATCACGTTCTAAGCCAACCCTGCCCGCATGGCTGCACGGGTCCATCCAACGGCACGGAACTTGGCAGCCGGCCTTCTAGAAGAGGGCATCACACACCCAAGTTTCGCTTGCCAGTTGTTCTCCCCCGCCCGCTTTGCGTGATATGGTTAGTTTCTTTGGCCTTCCCTGAACTAACTCCTTTTCGAATGTTCGAAACTAACCCGAAAAACGACGAGCGTGGAACTTTTTTTCAACAACCGAGAGGTGTTCGCCCTAGCGGAAGGGTCGAAGCCAACCTAGAAGAAAAGAGAAGTCGTCAAAAAGTTCCTTTTTGTTCTTGACATTCTGGGAAAAGGCGCGCACGTCTTCCCCCCCCTGCGAGAGAGCATCTGTTTAGCCTCGCGCATCATTCAGTTAGCCACTGCGACGCTGTGTTCTGTCCAGCATAGGAGTGTGCAGTATATTGAATGTGTGGGGCATTCTGCGGTGCAGAGATAGGCCATCTCCGGATGAAAGAGGTCTCAAAAGAACCTGATCTGGGAGATTGCTATCTGCTTTTCCCACCTCCACAGGGAAAAGCGATATCAAGCTACCTCCACCGCTGTCCCGCTTCCACGCCGGTACTAGGCACAGCTGCCCGACCCGGGCATCTATGCGAACCGAGAGCGCGTTCGCTCACTTCAGGTCAGACTCCAGGCCAGCTTGGCAGCTGCAGGACGTTACGTGGGGTTTCCTTTTTCGCCTTTTCAGCAGAGGACACCGCCAAACCGACCCAAAAACGGCTACTTGATAAGCTGTGTTGTCGGGTAGCAGACACTTGCATATTTCGCGAGATGATCAGCTCTGCTGCTCGCGTGAACGGGAGACGGACGGACAGACACATACCAGGAAACATGTGCATCTTCAAACATGTGAAGGTTTGTCCGTCTCCAACTCTCGAATTCCCGAGAAACGAACACGCACCCCGCTAAGCGAGCCAAGGTGATTTCGCGGAGTAAGGTACATACAGGAGGTAAGGCTGGTTGGTCGCGTGTGATCTGTAGACAACATTCACATCCGGCCGGGTACAATCCCCAGGAACGAGAAAAACCTGGGGAAAATCGGCGGTTGACTCGGTCCTGTACGAGGTCTTCCTATCATGTGAAGATGCAGAGAGACAAAAAACGGCTTTGGTACCCCAACATAAGATTAGTCGTGTCTAGCATATATGCTATGATATAGTTGAGAGAATAAGCTCTCACCCCGGAACGAAGCCAGTCCCCGTTCAGAAACCCTGAAAAAATTGGAGAAAGTCACGAAAGTGCTTGCTGCCCGCGATATCACCTCTCGCTACCAGACGACAGAGAAACGATGAATGGGGATTGCATGAATGATAAGTCTCTCTTGCTGCGGGCGCGGATATTGGGAATGTTGGGAGGTGTGGTGAGATTTGAGATACTCCTTCACTTCCAGTGATCTCTCTCTTCTTTGATAAATACCTGGTTCCCAAGACGCCACAAAATGCTCTGCCACCAGTGGCACCGATCAGTGGAGGACTCCCAAGAACACCGCACTGGCAACGCGTAAGACAAGTCAGGCGACTCTCTCTCACACCCTCACACCCTCACACGACACGATTTTCACGCAGACCATGCACTGATTTCCAGGCCTGGTCCATCACTCAACATCTCAATGTAACCTTGGCCGGCCACCGCCAATCACGGTGCTCATAGGCCCTCCTCCCGCGAAGGAATCGGGTGGCAACCACTTACAGGAGAAATACGCTGACACTGCAGCGACCGATCAAGAGAAAGGGGGAATTTTCCTTTTGATCGGCAGCCCGTGCTGAAGGATTGCCGTGCGCTGTTGATCGGGCATACAGCAGCAGACATTGGCTGGACTGCGCGTTTCCTGTACTGTATGTCTCTCTCCCAGACAGTCGCGGTTTCGATTCCTGACATCATGCTATGCCTTGCTTCCCCCCTCGGGGAGGGGTAACTGGCGAGGTTAGTGATAGAAGAGAAAACCAGGACCAGGGATACGAGGAGGGGGGAATAGACGATATAAAAGGATCCAACCGGGAAAAGAGCCCAAAGAAATAAAGGCCTGTAGGACGGGGTGCTGAGAGATCTGACTGGCTGGCCAGATGTGCCGTACGGACCAGTTAGGAGCCAGAGAAACATATCTGGTGATTCTTTTGACAGCCTCTCGTGGGACGCGATACGGCCAAAAAGGGCCAAAACCCCTCGCACCAGCCTGCGGCCAGAAAAACAGCCGCTGGGGGGCTGGGACGAAGCTTGAACGACGGGCCTATTGGAGAGCCGGCAAATGCTGCGACCGGCCACCATTGAGATTGGAATATAGTGCTGTGGTGTTCCAACCCAACATGCCGTCCCATGACCCAGAGCGGGAGCTGAACTGATATATGACTGGCGAGCTTTGGTTTGCTGGATTGGCTGCCAGGCGACATCAATATGCGCGGGACTATATCCGCACTCCGTCTATCAACCGCTTGGAGAATCTGGTTACCGTTTTAGGAGAGGGAACCTGAATGTTTGTGGCTGGTTGTTGGTACGGGCACCTGCAAATTGGGGGCCGCGCAGCCTTTTTCGTTCGGGAACATGTCGTAGGCAAGGAGGAATACTGTGAAAAGCCAACGACTGTCAATGCATATGCGGTGAGGGCTGGAGTTGAGCCCGTAACTTGAAGGAGGGCAAAGGTCTTTGTGTGTGGCTGAAGTCTTGGTGACAAGAGGACCACCCCCTTCTGCTTCTTTGTCTCCGCCTCCCTCTACAGCCCCCATCTTGCTGGCCCGCTTGGCACGTCGTCGTCGACGTTTTTCACTCCTAGCATGCGGCGCATGGCTGGTATATCTGGGATAGATTGGGGGGTACAGGGGGGCTATTTCCGAGGGCATTTTCTAGGAGAACTTCCTGAAATCCTGGGCGGTTAGTACGGCACGGTCCACGGCAGTGGGATTTTTGTTTCTTGCTGTGAACTTTCGCAGGCGTCATTTGGGGGTTGGGGGCGAACAATGGCAGACCAGAATTCTCTGAGCAAGCCGGAAATGGAACCCTGAACGGGAGGACGAGGATGAAAACAGCTCAGATTTGCCACGAAGGCCTAGAAACTCGCGGCTGCACCGGAGGCACGTCCAGTACTGTGCTCCTGAAAATTGAAAATGGATCAAGGCGTATGCAGAGCCTGCGCCGGGCAGAGAAAACGATGGACTAGCAGCTTAGATTGAAATGACAAGGGAACCTTCGCGGGAGCGAGCTGAAGGGAAACGGTCAAAGTAGTCGGCGATGTACGCCACAAGCTGCTTCGTCTGGCATCCCGCGCTCTCGCTAATGCAGAAGAGAGCACCGACGAATTCATCCAGGCCGAGGCTGATGGAAGAGCAAGAAGATATAGGAATGAGGCTTGAATAGATGGTGAGAGAAAAGAGAGTGAGAGAGCGAGAACTCAAGGTAGAGAGAGAGTGTCTGATGGTAAGCTGGATGAAGCTCGAGGTCTTCACTGGTTGCTGAATAAACCGGATCTGTCAGCAGATCGACGTTATATTCGCACCTACGGGCCTGAGCATTTATTCTTTACTGGCAAGAGCAACCCACAAGGCGTACTCACGAACGATCAAGACATAAAAGCCCATCTAGCTGCAGCTTCCTTCCTCATCCAGCCACAGTCTCTGAGCCAGGCTGTCAAAGCAATCACCAGAGAAATATCGGGTCCTTCCTTCTCTTCTCTACCGATTTCCTCTTTGTCAATCGCCCCTTCCCACACCAGGAACACCCCTCCAAGAAATATGGACACCCCCGGTCTCTTCCCCTGGTTCCTTCCGATTCTTTGGAAGCCAGAGAAAGTCTACGCCTTTCCCCTTTCGCCTAGTGTCTCCATGCACCAAAGAAAATGTCGTCTTTTTTTTTTCTTGGGGTCTTTTGGCGCCACTGTACTAACAACTTTTTAGTACCCTCTGTCGGAACGCGTACCTGAAACTCACTTCTTAGTGGTAGTTTAGGTCTAAACTACCTCCATACCTGAACCATCCTGTTTAGCACTGCCCTGTTCAAAGAGTCTGGTCTGGCTACCACTAAAGTGTTCCACAGGCCTGTTCTCTGTCCCCCTATGTGACTTTCTAGGAGTGCCAGTTTCCGGAAAACAGAAAGAGGAGGAGGGGGAAAAAGATCGCTGGCTGCCCCAGCTGAGGTGACTGTACAGTGCAGTATAAGTGGGAAGCAGAACTTCCAGACGAGCAGGAGCGACTGGTGAACACCAGCAAGAGCGGTGATCGGCGCCTTCCTTTGGAGGCATCTTCTTTTCACTTTTGGAAGGTGTCTTCGTGGCTCTGTCACTTTCCGTCTTCAACCGAGTCTTTGACCGCGTGATTAGACGCTTTTCATCAGGGCTTCCGAACCCTACACCGAAATCTATTGCTATTGCTGTGGAAGTCATCTCCCCGTAATACTTGCATGGGAGAGTGACAAGATGGCGACACAAGAAGGGCCGCACAATGTCGAGCCCTGCAAAAACTACATAAAAAATAACCCATCGTCAGTGGGATATTCATCATCACCTCCAATACATCACTCCGGCTTTCGTTTCTTTCTCGGTCGTACGTCAAAACTAACTAGCTTGGTCTCGAATGTTCCCTGTTCCTTGCGTATTTCTCCTCTTTCTCCCAGTCCGGGAATTTTGGCTTGCGTCTTGTTCGGATACCGTCACACGGATGGCCCTTGATATTTCTTGCTACCGGATATATCTGTATCCTTTTTGGTAAGCCGTCCCCTTATTTCACGCGGAGTACAGGTTCTAGCTTCCAGTGGCATTTCAGGTCTGTCTTTTGTGTCATGAAATCAATGCTGAATTGAACCGTCTGCTCCACTCTTTACGCATACTATACATACACGCCCCCCTTTTGCCTGGACCGTCTCTTCTGCCTCTTTTTGTTCGTCTGGTGGGTTGTGATCCTCAAAATTGCCTTATGAAAACTCCCCTATACGGAGTTTCCAGTGGGTACAGACAGCCTCTCCTGGTAAGTGTGACAAGAGATCGACGGGCAAAGTATATCACCGCCCTTCTCGCCATGGCAAAGATACATGCCTCCCCCAAGATATAGCCACCGAGAGCATTTCGGAGATTTTGCTTGATCATTGGGTTAATGGGCCTTATGGCTTTCTTCGCCACCGTGATTTTCACCAGTCCCCCTCTATCCCGTCCGGATTTTGTGCCCGAAGCCCTCTGAGTGGGTATTCTTGGGTGCTAAATTTGAGTCTAGACGCGGAGAGTCTAGTTGAGCTTTGCCCTCTCACCACCACAAACCATGACAATTGGGCGGAGGAAATAGCCGGATACACGACCTATCTGTCTCTCTCGTATTGTGACAGGAGAATCTTGAACAGCATGCCTGTCCTTGTAATCGTGCTATTTTCCACCTGTCAATGCTGCTCGCCCCCCCTCTCAACAACGCCCAGCCAGCCAGAGCGCAGAAGACGCCCAACAAAACCAACAGAATCCACCATCCTCGACCACTCATACGCTTGGAGGCCTTGAAGTATGCCACAGCCCTCTCCGAAGGTCGGGGTTTGCCCACTGAGACCCAGAACGAGAACAGCTGCTAAATGAGATATGCATCAGGGAGGGTCCTTTAAGAAAAACGTGACTTGGTTAAAAAGGACCCAAGAAGTTCCAGGTCCCGAATTCCCAGATACCATGAGAACTGCATGTCAGTAAGGAACCCTTTTTTTTTTGGTGCTTTTCTTGGTGATGGCCAGGGTGCAAAGTTCGTGGTGCTTCAGACTAACCTCAAAGTAACAGTCACTGCATACAACGCTCCACATCCACTGCATGAAGGTTTGCAGGAACCCATGGAAAGAAAATCTCGAATGGGCGGTATTTCTCAATCAAGTGAGATACTACCGAGTCCCGGTATTTTTGGGTGAATAATTTTTTGGCAGCAAAATCTTTCCCATCTTCGTTTACCAACTTATCATCACTTGATTCTGAGAGGTAGGAGCACGGCTTCGGTACGACGATGAGTACACGGTCTTGCGTCGTGCTGTACGGGTATGTATTGTGCATACATAC
The DNA here is from genome assembly GCA_001510565.1 of Knoxdaviesia proteae. NCBI lineage: Eukaryota > Fungi > Ascomycota > Sordariomycetes > Microascales > Gondwanamycetaceae > Knoxdaviesia > Knoxdaviesia proteae. Next base: position 1,026,762 of record LNGL01000001.1, on the reverse strand, counting down.
TGGACTGACTTGACTGTCCTTACACAGCCATCGTTGTACGCAATCCAGGTCCACAGCGTTCGAGTCTGGTCGATCATTTCTCTCTGTCTCTTTTCCCACCCATCCAGTCCCGGCCCGCTTCTCAATCGCATATCCAGAGACCCAAACCCGCATCTGGCTTGTTTCTGGTCTGTTCTGTGGTGGGCCGACTCCCCCCCCTTACACGCACCCCAGGAACTTAGATACACGCCATGAATATCTCGGTTTTTTAACCAGTAACCACACCTCCCACTTCACTTCACTTACAGCCGTGCTTTGCCGCATAAGTCCATTTACCTTCTGACTTCCAGAATATCAATCCTAATCTCTCGTTCTCTCGTGTCCCCCTACAGTTCTGTCCTTTACACGCCTTGTGGACTGGCCCATTCTTTCCCCATTGGTCTTACCTACACCCCATCCCATACCCTCTCTCCCACCCACTTTTCTTGTCTCTCTCGTTTGCCATTCATTCTTATGTGGCCCTTCCCCAGCTTCAGGTTTCCTTTGACTGGACTCTTGACTTCTTCTCTACTCATTCATTCCTTCATTCACTCATTTTTAGCCCATATTGATATCACATAATCTACGTACGCTATACGCCATCTCGTTCAACATTCACTCTTACTAGACGCCTTCATCACTCCTTGCATTTTACTACTCTACATACACGCACACACACACACACACACACCCGAGAGTCGACCTTGATTGATCTTCCTTTTCTTCACCTCACCAGCCCAGATATACTACGTACTGAACGCCGAAAATCTCACACGGATCGTCCACCTGTCTCACCAACCTCTTCCTGTGAGTCTTCAATCCGCCAGCTTGGCTGTTTTTCTTTCCGCCTCCCCAACTTAGACATGCAGCTGGGACTGTATCTGGCGTCTACGCGGCACGCACTTCCACCCCCAGCAGATCCCTTGCTTCCATTGACTCGGCACGTCTATGTTGCTCTCGGTTGATCGATGCGGTCTCTGCCTCAGCTCAGTTGCCCAGTTGCCTTTTTTTTTAAGAACCGTTGATTTGCATCTTTCGGTTTTCTGTCGATTTGAGAACTTCCTTTCCTTCTTTTCATATTGAACCTGCTTTGTTGCTAACTGTGTTACAGTCTAACCCATCCTCTTACACCAAACCGGGTCTAACTCTCTGCGAGATATCGCCAGCTAAGCGTCTCTACTCGGGCTGTTCATCAAGAGATGTCCAATTGCTCTATCCTAGCATTTACAGACCTGGAAATCTTCACAAACAAAATTTTCACCGGTTCGACTTTATTCGCACATTCGGCACTTGCAAACCTATAGCTCGAACTTCAGTAGGCACACTTCACGACCTTCACTTATACCCGCTCGCAAACTATTATCGACGACAAAAAGTCACCAGCCCGACTTGCCTTCTTGGATCTTCGATTCTCCAAGCAGTGATTCTGCTCTTGATCACCTAGGGGGAGCCCGGAACACTCACCCACCACCCACCACCCACCGCCAACTAATTCAAGTCAACTGTTTGTCCGAAAATCACCATGTCGCTGCCCACAGAAGACCCTGCGTTAGTCGCGTTGAGGGCAGGCTGCATTGCACCATTCTTCAACGAAGAGTCGTTTTCGCTAGACGAAGGATGTAAGTCTCAAAAGCTCACCAGGACGGCAATGGCTGTCGTGACCTAGCTGGTTCAGCAACTGACTTGCTTTTCGCCCTGCTCTCAATAGTCATCACTGGACGGATATGCCAGCCTCTCGGAAACGTCACCTGCTGTCTGCCGTGCCCCTTGGTCGACTGGGTATACCCAGATCGCTTTTCAACCTTGACAAAGGCTGCCAACTGGATCAGTGTGGGAGGAACCATTTGCTGTGTCTTCCTTCTCCTGTCATGGCTTGTCTTGCCAGTTGAAAAGACTTCACGTCACTATCTTAGCATCTGCTTGACCTCGGCCGTGATTATCATGAATGTCAGTATTTCTCGTCTCTTTGGTGTTTTCCCCGTCGGGTGTGGTATTGGGGCTTGACTAACATTTCATGCTATATCTAGCTGGGATTTGTGATTCCCCTTGCTGCGAACCCCGAGCAGTGCGCAAACGAAATCACCCCTCATGACATGTCTTCAAGCCAGGTGTGCGCCGCATCCGGAACTATGATTCTCTTGGGAGGCTTTGCTGGCATGATGTGGGTGTTCCTGCGAGCCCTTTGTCTCCATCTGCAAATCTGCTGGCAAGTAGTTGTTGGCAAAAGCTTCATGATCTTCGCTCAGGCTGTGGGATGGCTTGTGCCTATTCTGGCTGCCGTTCTTGCTCTCGTCTTTAGCGGTGTGTCCTTCCGGTTTGGCGCTACCTGCCACATCAACCACAAGAACAGTCTCGCAGACTTCTGGATTCCGCTGCTTATTTTCGCCGGTATTACCGTCGTAATCCAATTTGCAACGTTTGGATATTGCATCAAGGTGTACCTTGCTTCTTTGGTCGATGATAGCACCACCACCGAGGGATCGGGCCTGCCGGGATACTCCAACAGCTCGCGCACCATGTCTCCTCGACAGGCTTACCGCCGGGTCAAGCGGGTGATTGAACTGCAGTGGCGCGGTATCCTGATCGTCCTCCTCATCATTACCGATGTTATTTTCTTCTCCGTGGTGTTCGTTTTCCAGGACAACACTGTGCAAGCGGTGGAGGAGGACCCATCGATTGCACGGGCCTGGATTATTTGTCTAATTTCAAACCGCGGAGACAAGAACAAGTGTCTGGACGAAGCCAGTTCGCTTGTGGTTAGCGAGGGGACGATAATGGCGGTTTTGACTCTCCTTTCTGTAAGTCAACGGCATCCCTTCCATCCAGGAGGAGTGAAAGCTTTCGGTGAGATATGAAACTAACAATGAGGTGGCTTAGATGAACGGAATCTTCCTGCTTCTCTTCCTTGGCCGGTTGAGCATGTTCACGGCGTGGCTTGACCTGGTCAAGGCAGGAAAGGGCCGAGGAAACAAGGAGTTCGTGTCGGTTGATGCCCGATACGACAAGAGCAGCAACAAACGTTCGTATGAACTGCTATCTCGCAATTCTAGCGCAATGGTAACCCCTGTCCATCCAGTGAAAGCATATGGCAACGCGAGAGCCAACGATGTTGGCAGCCCGACGCGCCCCAGCCAGAACGGTCGAACGACGCCGGATTTCTTCGTGCAGACGGCGCGCTACCATACCCCGGCGCGGTCATTTTCGAGCCCTCGCGCACCGATATCGTCCTCAACGAACGCTCCGGAGGGCTGGACGCCAGCTCGGGTCCACCCCCACCCCGGCCGGCGGACAGATGACGACTTGAACCCTCTCGGCATGAACCGGATATAAGCCACGGTACTATCCACCTACACATTAACGATACCCTCCACTCCCAGCGCCTTGCATTGGTGCTATGGCGAGAGAAAAAAAAATCTTTTGGTTTCTTGTCTTTCACTTTAACGAGATGTTGCTCTTTTTGTTTTATTTTATTCCCCTCTGAGGACTTGGTCCTCAAAGTACTGTCCAGCGATGATTTTTACGCCGTTTCCTTTTTTCATTGCCTTCATCTAGTTCTTTCGTTCACATCATATGAGATAACAATATATGTACACTACCTACCTATATCATACCACTATACCTTTTATCGACCCATCAGGTTCGAGAATACTTCGTAGTCAGCGACACTTGCAGCTCATGCAATGGTCATTCTTCTAAAGTTGACGGAATTGGTCTCTCGCGTCCTTCGTCACGCACTTTTCTATCTCTTAACTTTTTTTCATCCCATGTAACTTCCTATATAATTTGTATAAGCAAGGAGGGCGGGAAATTCGGTTGCGCAGGCAAGGAATAAGTCACACTACAGATGTGATTAAAGAAGCCAGGATTGTTTTTTACGATGATGAAGGGACTGGCGGGGGAAAGAAGGGAATGGGAGGTAGTTTGAAGTAAATGTGTAAGACACATATACCCGATTTTTACAAACAACAAGACTTGATTTGTGCATCATTGGAGATGTGTATTCCAGTGTCTTTGTGGGTGTCCACTTGGGGCGTTTCTTCCTCTCGTTTCTTTTTGCTCTTGTTTCTTACTCTCCCTGTCTTTTGGGCTTGAAATCTTGATCTGATATCTTCAACCTGTGTACACAAGGGTTAGGGTCTAGATTTTCAAACTGACTAACTAGAATAAACGATGTATTCTGCTCTAAACACATCGTGCAACACACATGCTCTCCCGGCGACAGAAGAAAAACGAGGCTGATGGAAAGTTAATTCGTTTTAACCCCTTATTTCCGAGTATTTTCATTCTTGCTCATTTATGAACTAATCCGGAGATATCAATTTGTACGTTGATAATGACATGGATTCGTTGTTTTTGGACTATCTGGCCTTGATAAGAGCTTCTCGCACCGAAATCTGTAAAGGTCTCCTCGACCGTCAGTACCTTGATGCCAAACAGACTCTGCTGCAAGATATATCCAGAACTACGGACTGGACGTACTGCCCGCTGGGCATATGTTGACGTCTCCATGCCTGTCATATGTGGCGAGGGCGGTTCAAAGGCGAAATATCGTCTTCTCACCGAGGTCACCAAGGTTGACATGATACGGGACCAGTTGCACAAGAAACTGAATCATACCAACGCCAATGTCCAGGATGCGGTTTTTGATTCCAAGGTTCATACGGTGACAGCACTGCCGACATCCGACTCTGGGATACGACCATTGGCCAGGCAAAGCAGATAATGTTTGAAGATTATAAGTGCAGTATCTTGCAACTGACATTTTCACCAGGTGGAAAACCATTGCCGATAAGTCTGCAAAAGACTACCTCATCAGGCACGATTCGAGCTCACCAGCCGGCTGGATAGTGATTAATGGCAATGAAACGGTATACGTTCCTCAGGAACTCGGGCTCAGAGAATCTAAAGCCAACCACCGTAGACCTTTTGCAAGTACAACGAAACTAGGAGTCACGCCTCTCATTGGCTTCAACAATGACTACGAATATATCTCACAAGACATGGTTAGGCTGTGTGAAGTCTGACATTTGGGAATACCAGATAACTGAAAACTAGTTTGTGTCTCCTTCGTTATTCCAAGAGAAGAGGAGTCAACCGTTTGGATTTACTCATATCAACTCTGCGTGTTAATACAGTACAAGTTGCTTTATCATGTGCTCACTTGATAGTTTGTTGAATAAAAACAAAGCATGACCAAGTTTCACTATCGTGAGGCAGGTGGAACGATTATGTAGTGAATGGTGATGATTGCAGGAATAGCAGATAACGAGCGGATATCTGAAGCTACTCTTCAGAACCGACTCTCTTGTCTTCCGGAGGTTATCTCGACTCTACTTCTTCTGTACGTAGAGAGCTAATGAAAACCCCCGTAAAACAAAAACGAAAAACTGACGCCGTGGCAGTCCAAGAGCCTCGAAGAATCCACGGGCTAGTGCCTCGATATTGCCCAGGAAGCACGGCCGTATCGCTCAAGTCTTGCCCTCGAACTCGCAGCCAGACACCGTGCACGGGAACCAGTTGGTGACCATCGGACTCTCGGTTCGGCCGCTGCACGGGGTGTTTCCGCACGGGTAGACTTGGTTGCCGACGATGTGCCGGCACTGGTGATGAACGAAGAAGGTAGTGTGACACATTTTTTTCTTTACTGGTGCTCCGGAGTTCGGTTTCTGTGTTCGATTTCGTTCCGTTTCCGGTGGGACCGTGCAAGGCTGCGGCGGCCGTGTTTGTCGAGGTTCAGTTCCGGCGGTAATACTCGCAGTACTTCAAGAGGCACCAAGATGTGCCGGTGACAACGGACGACTCGGTTACTGTAGTGCAGCCCGTGACGCCGCAAGAAGTGAAGACGGTTCCGGTGAGGTGGTAGCAACGGTGGTGGATATGGTAGACAAAGGTGCACATGGGCAAGCCGTATAGGGACGGGATGGGCAGATAGTCGATCGATCTATGTATGGCGGGAGGCTGGTAGAGTAGTAGATGAGGCTTGGAGCTTTTTTGTAGAAGATGATGGTATCATAGAGAGGAAGGAAAGTGCGGGGAGTGTCTCAGAAAGGTGAGGAAACAATGCCTTTATATAGGACTCTGGTTGGAGTCAGGGGAAGTGTGAATAGCATGACAGCTGAGTTGCGTCACCTGGGAGCGAGTCAAAATCAAAGTGCTGAGTTATTTGGCAGAAAACAGGACGACAGATGAATGGTGTGTGAGCCAGGTTACATATGGACTCCTACAACACATTTTGAGGTTGTTTGTGACAACTGTCTGGCCTGGCAGTGGCTAGTTGTTCGGCTGGGAGGTTTGCGCCGGGTCTGGCCGGTGATGGCCTATGGCCTAAGGAAGCACTGGTTATATAGAGAATGTTTCTAGGGCTAAGAGTTGCTCAATTCCTAGCGCCCTAGATAACTCTGGAAACAAAAAAGAAATGTACTTTTAAGACCTAGTAGTGGATAGATCTCAGATCACATCTCCTCAAAATGGAAGACCTCAACATTGCTTGTGCAGTTGCTCGTTAGAAAGTAATGTTTATCTTTCAGACGATGACGATAGATACCTCAACTCGGCGGCTGGTTTTGAGGATCCTCTATTCATCCCTCAAAGTACCGAGAAAGACGATTGGAGCTGTGGTCTTCCTGTATCTTTTCAGTGGGTTGATAGACTCTGCTCACATGTTCTTCAGGACGTCCGTGAACGGCCCCACTCGCGGCCCGTCCCGGCCGAGCTAAACTTGCCGGCCACCCAAGCTCTTGGGAAAACACCCATACTACGAACCAGGTCAAACAGGCAGTGATAAGTTAGTACAGATCCGAGGGAGTTGGAAGCTTGGAATGACGAGGAAATCAACCTAATCTCAACTGCGGGATTCGCAGGCTGATTCATCTCTATAGGGATATACTTGACGAGGAGGAACACAAGCAGTAGGAATGCTCGTGCCTTGGATTCGAGTCGCCCACGGCCGAGACAGTCGCCCCCACGATTCGGCTGGCCGGGTGCTTCTGCCGTCTGGAACTAGGGGTCCCGTGCGTGACTTTACTTCGCCTGTTAGTCACATCAACGATCAGTTGGAACTTCACTACCACATACCTTTCACGCCCTTGCATTGGGCCCAATATGTACGAGTCAATGAAAAGGGCAAGAGGTTCGTATTACACATATACTCGTTCGAGTATGTTGATATAACATCTCTTGCGGTATGGAATGAGGAGATGGAAAAAGGAGAACCTTCTTTCTTCTCTCTAGGAGATGAGTAGGGATAATACGGTACATACCTCAGGACCTCGGGAGGTTCTTCTTTCGGAATCGAAACTTACTAGACTCTATTCCTGCATGACTTGGTCGAGGCTTTTACAGAATGTCACTTCATTTCCTGCCAAGTTACCTCTGCCTTTTCATCTTCAATCTGACTTGCCTAAAGTTCGGATGGCTGGATTCACAGATGAAACTGATAGCATGTCTAATCCTTTTAGATGATTCGGCCCGGTTTCTGCCAGCCCAGCTTGGTGATACCGGGGAGCTTGGATTCTATCGAAGAGGGGGGCTTCCATCCAGTTCATCTTGACGGGCCGAATGGCCGTCGCGGATTTCCATTCACATGGCCGTTGTCACGGTGCCTAGGACAATACTGGCATAACCGATCAGGGAACCGTGCTAACGGCTTCTATGTATGTGTGAATATCACTCCAAGCAACATAGCCTTTCTCCGCAGCCTCATTTCACCGACATCTACCGGCTATTCGGCGAGCCCCAAACTGGCCAACTGTCGACATTTGGGACCAACCAGCAAATGCCAACGAAGGCCTAACTAAATCCTACAGCACCTGGTATCACGCTGGATGATGAGAACAAGCCATACCCAAAATGCCACGAGAAGAGAGTTTGGAAGCCCCGTGCGATCAGGATTGACGATATAGACCTTGGTGGGTACTGCGATGAAGTCGATAGCATTATTACGGCGTCCTTGCCCAAGAAGCCAGCTGATGAGGTCGACCTGCTATTGGATATGGTGTCCGGGGTTTTTATCTACGACCCAACTTGTCCACCCATGGCTTGAAAATTTTTTTTTTTGAAAAAAAGCCTCAAAAGGCTTTTGTATACCACGGAAATGGGGGCAAACGGTACTTGACAGACGGTGAATCATGTCAGCTTGGGCAGTATTGGAACCGGTGTTAGTCCGAGCGGCGGAGAAAAAAGAACAGGAAATTTTCCAACACGGCGTTTGTGACAAATGCCGGCAGGCAGCTTAACACACGACAAACAACTTGATTGGGGTTAGAGTTTTTTTTGGTTTCCCTGTCGGCAAACGAAAGGGGCCGATGCGACCCAGAGAGCTGTGGAGAGGTTGTGTGGTGTGGTACAACGGAGAGCGGGCGGGTGGGGTGGTGTGTATACTATACGAGGCAAACGAGCGTGAGCGGAGAGAACGGGCAAACAAGTGCTATGCAGCGGACTGGATTTACTAGAGTACAAGGGGGAAAATCGGGAAGTCGGGACGAGGAGAAAAAGCGGAGAGGAGGACGAGACAAACGAGATGGCGAGGAGGGAAGACTTGGAGACCGGGAGGGGAGGAGGGGGGGGGGAGTCTTGGAGGGCCCAGCGGAGATGTTCGTGTGAGGTATGGCAGATTTCGGCCGACGTAGGATTGATTGTGTTACCCAGGTGGCTCATGGACACACAGATTGGACAACATATACACAGGCACACACGGCAACAGTCAATGAGTGGTCAGGATGGATGGATGGTTCGGAGGACACGGAATCCGGTAGGACGAGGAGGAACAAGGAAAAGTGGGTGGGCAGTGGCCCAGTCTTACGACCAGAAGAGAGAGAGGGAGAGAGAGAGAAAGGGAAAAAAAGGAAAAAAGCAGAAAAACAAAAAGAGGAAAAAAAATTACCGAATTCACATGCCCGCCCCATAATTTGATCCCATGCGGACATTATATCTGACGCTTTTTGAGGAACCCGAGCACGAGATAGAGGGCAGAAAGAGGCTCTCTGTGAAGAGGGCTCAAGAACGTCGGGCTGTCTGTGGACACCGGGCCGCGATACGAGCGGAACGATGCGACAGAGAGCGAGCAAACGAGGGACACTGCGACTCTCTGGGGTGGTGTGTGTGTGTGTGTTTCTTTTTGCATTCTTCTCCTCTCGCTGTGGTGGATTTTTTGTTTCTTGGTGATGCTATTGAATGCCTGAGATCGGTGTCTACTCCACGGGCTTTGGCTCTTGTGATAAGACAAGTCGTGACCGAATTCTTTTTTTTTTTTTTTGGCTGTGGACAACACACAGTAGTAAGACGGCGCAATCTGGGACGAAAAAGTATCAAGCGTACATGGCCAGATCAGCCCGGGGCCGAAGATGCCGACTTGGTACATAGAGGGGGGACGATGCTTGCGGGCACCCTTGCAGACTTTGGCTGTGCCGGCGTTAAGGCAGGTTCTGGGCCGTGGTGGTCGTTGGATGTGTGCCAACAGATCATCATAACGGCTGAGGCGAATGCATGGGCCCGAGAGAGAAAGAAAGAGAGGGAGTTTGTGTGTGAGTGGACATTGTGCATGCAACTAACATACTCCGGAGCGGAGAAAGAAGTCCCGGCTGCCGGACAAAAGAGAAAAGAAAAAGAAAAGGAAAATAACCCAGAAAGTCAAATCCGGCGGCACCTGGAAGCCAAACGAGGAACGAGAGCGTCAGGATATGTCATCGTCTGACTGCTGCAAGTATGAATATATATATCAAGGTCCGGCCTTCCCGACTGTGTCTGTGGCCCTGGTCGCCTGTGGACTTCTTCTCCTCCTCCTCTTCGGTTGGGCTGTGAATCTCTCCTCCTCCTCTCTCTCTTTTTTACTGGTTCTTGTGTGTGTGTGAGGCTGTCTAGGCATCGTGGCTTTCCAACTCCTGTTCCCGAGCCGAGTCTCTCTCGACCAACTCACCAAGTCGTCGAAAAGTCTCGCCTGTGACTGTTAAACCCCGAAATCTCACGAACCGCCTCAAAAAGCGGCCGAATCGCAGTCAAAAACACTTCCCGTTATTGTAGCTCCGTCACTCCCGCGCTCTCTCTTGTTTTCTCTCGCTCCGTTCGCCACCGCTCGGTGTAGAATCACCCACTTACACCCAATTTGGATCCTTTTTTTCCCTCTTCTCGCGCCCCTGTTTTCCGGCGCTCTAACGCCGCCAAGTGACGTCGACAAGCGGACTTCTCGCTCGAGATCCCTGGAATCTCTCGAGAACACAGAGAACATAGTCCGAGGCACCGGCCCACACTTTTTCACTCTCTCGCTGCAACGTTGGGGTGGTGTCCGGACTGTCGGCGTGTTGCTGCTCGTCTTTTTCTCCGTGTGGCGTGGTCTGTCACAGCTGTTTCTGCCACACTAAAAACGCCGCCGGACAAGAATCCGATCAGTTACTTCTTCGCTCCCGCATTTGTGGCTCGTCTCGAGGCGTTGGTGACAGTCACGGAACCGGCTAGTAACCTCGTCTCGAGCTTTCCGGAGTCAGAAGACAGAACGGCGTAATCCGGCGACTTACACGCTTGATTTGAGTTCTTTTGGCCTATTTAAATTAGCAAAGACTCCTCTTCTTACGGGCCTTTTTCTTTTTCTTTTCTTTCTCGACCTCCTCATTCCATTTCTGAATTTCTACTCAATTTTCTTGTTCCTCCCCGTCTCGTCCAGACCTGAATTCCGGGCGATATTTACGGTTCTCGAATTTTTGGCCTGCATTTCCAATCGGGGTTTGCGGCTCTTAAAAAGCTTTCTGTTCGGTTTATGCACTTATCCGAGTTTCCACACGCGACCGACGTCACATTGTGCATCTATCGGGGCTGACTACAACTGTATGCAACAATGCGGGACTCCGACCATAACGGGGCGCTAGCGCCGACAGGCGCAGAAAGCACGCGACCTCGCCAAAGTTCGTCTTCGTCTTCGGCTTCTTCGTCCTCTTCTTCTTCTTCCTCTTCATCCGCGACGGTGACTTTCCCGGCCTCTTCGGCGCCAATTGCCGTCCCCGACTCTCAATCCACCGCTCCGGCCCTCCAGAACCGCCCGGCTCGCCGCTCTTCGTCGGCCACTGCTCGCCCCTCCCCCCGACGCCACTCGTCGCTGCAGCCGCCGGCCGTCCCCGGCTCAAGGCCCGGACCGCTGCCGCTGCCGGTGTTCAAGCTTGACAGTTTCTCGAACCCGCGCCACACTCCGGCGGCGTCCTTGGCCGCCGACGAGCCCGAACGGAGCATCGAGAACGGAACTGCCGGCCGTCTTGCCGCTGTAGCGCAAAATCCCCGCAGTGCCTCCGCCGGCAGCCGGATTTGGCGGTGGATCTCAGCCCCGGCTTCGCACCCCTGGCTGGCTTCATTTCGCCAATCTCCCCCCCAGAAGCTGCCTCCACCCGACTCTTCGTCGTCTCCTTTTCCCCCGTACCACGACGAGTCTCCGTACTACTACCACGACCGCGAGTACGGCGAGGACTCCGACGACGATTCGCACCCGGGCCTAGACCACGACCCGTTATACCCGGCCGCCGACCACTTCGGAAACTCGTACTACCCGTTCTACCCCGTGGAAAAGCCGTCTCTGCGCGTCGGCCTGCTCTACCTGTACTACCACGCCCTCTCAACCGGCGTGTTCTTCGCCCGCACCTTTCTTCACGTTGTCAACCGAGGCGCCTGCTACTCGCGCTTGCACCTCCGCCTGATGTTGGCCGCCGCCTCGCTGTTCGCCGGCGCCGTGCTGCTGGCGCCACGCATCTCCGAGTTCATGAAGGCGGAAGCCTTCTTCTCGGGGATCTGGACCCCGCCGCCCAGCGAGTCCGGCAACTTCACCATCCCCGCACCCGACCCGGCGGCCTTCCTCGCGGCCTTCGAGCTGCCGCTGCACGCCGACGGCCGGTTCATCGTTGACTCGACCGGCCGCCGCTTCAAAATGGCCTCCATCAACTGGTACGGCGCCAGCGACATCCTGCTCGTGCCGGGCGGCCTGGACGTGCGCCACCGCGACGAGCTGGCCGCCACCATCCGCGAGCTGGGCTTCAACTCCGTGCGCATGCCGTACAGCGACGAGATGATCCTCTCGACCGTGCCCACGCCCGCCGAGCTCGTCGCCGCGAACCCGGACCTTGTCAACCGCACCGCGCTCGACGTGTTCGATGCCTCGGTGCGCGCGCTGACCGCCGCCGGTCTCGCTGTCATCGTTAATAACCACATCACCGCGGCGGAATGGTGCTGTGGCGCCAACCCGTGCGACGCCGCCTGGGCGAACGACTACCTGGGCCCGCTGTGTCGGGTCCGCCAGACTGAGGACGAGTGGATTGCCAACTGGGAGACGGTGATGCACCGTTTCGTTGACGATCCGCTCGTGATTGGCGCCGATCTTCGCAACGAGGTCCGTGGTCTATGGGGCACCATGCCGTGGTCGCGCTGGGCCGCGGCCGCCGAACGTGCAGGAAACCGCCTGCTGCAGATGCGGCGCGACTGGCTGATCGTGGTGGAGGGAACCGAGTCTGCGAATGACGTGTCGGGTGCTCGCCACCGCCCCGTCGTGCTGGATCGCCCGGAGCAGCTCATCTACTCGGCCCATGTGTACATGTGGTCCGGATGGGGCAGCGTGGACGGCCGTTTCGGCCGCCGCGAGTACGAGTCGTTTGCCGCGACTATGGAGTATAACTGGGGGTACCTGCTTGGCGGCTCGGAAGAGCGCCAAGCAGCCGCCGCCGCCGAAGCCGACGCCGAGCGGGAGAAGAACAAGAAGCAGCAGCACCAGCCGAGCCAGGCGGTGGCAGTCAACCCAGCAGACCCGGACACGCTCAACACGGGGGCCACGTCGCTGCTCCCCAGCGCCGCCGCCGCCGCCGCCGCCGCCGCCAACACGTCGCACATCGAGGAGCGCGGGCGCCCGCACCACGCATCGCACCACCACCCGCACTTCATCGCGTCGTCTCCCGTGCTGCACCCGGTGTGGGTGGGCGAGTTCGGCGCGCCGCGCACCGCGAGCGTGGGCGACGCGCGCTACTGGGCCAACCTGATGCGGTTCCTGCGCGCCACCGACGCCGACTTCGGCTACTGGGCGCTCAACCCGCGCAAGGCCCACGGCGACTCGGACGAGACGTACGGCCTGCTGCACGACGATTGGAAGACCCCGCGCTTGGACTACCGCTTGCGTGACATGCTCCGGTTGATGGGGCGGCATGTTTAGCCGTGTGGAGGCGGGTGTTCTCTGATATAGAAAAGATGGATTTTCTTCGATATTTAGACAAGATATATGGGACATCTCATGGGTTCGGCGACGCACTCCACTGGGCTTCTTCAAAGGATTTGGCGAAAACGAACAGAAAGAGATCGGTTGTTTTTTTTTATCGTTTCACTTCGTTTTATACCCATCTCTCCTTTTATAGATAGAGGAGATATCATGTTTTCGACGCCATGTATACAGCTACATTTCATGACTGATCTTTTGGTTTAGTGCTTCCGCGACGATTCCGTGTGTGTGGCTGAAATGAACTGGCCTGGTGTCTCACAGGCCTGGTGCTGTAGTCTATCTGTGGATTTCATCTCTCGTGGCAGCGTTATGCAGCTGTCGAATAGAGGGCATATATACAAGGTATCTCCACCAGTGTATCTATACCCGCTTGCCCTGCCGGATCAGGTCTGAGACTTTCGGAGGCAAAACCAGCGCGCTCCGGTCGTTCCGCTTGAAAAAGTCCACCAGCATCGTCGCTGTCCGCTGCGGCAGATCCTCGTGGATGAAATGGCCGGCTTCCGGGAACACCTGCAGGGCGTATTTACCTAGTGAACACATACAACGTGCGTGAGTAACTTTGTTTGACGTTTCAAAGAAAGATGGTTTTCCGTTTACATACCCTGCATCTGACCGATCGTCAGCTCGGTATCCAGCCGATCGGTCCCGGCCAGGAGCAGAAGCTTCCCGCCCCGAGAGTCCAGGAACTTGCGGCTGAGCCCGTTGAACCAGCCGTGCCAGAACGGCTGGGTCTCGGCGAGGTCGGTGCGCCACCGCCACGGCCGCATGGTGTCCCGGGCCTCGTCGCGGACCAGCAGCGCCGGCACCGACGTCCGCGCGGAGGCCGTGCTGCGGATCGTCCGGCTGCGCAGGTGCCAGTCAATGGCCTGCTGCACTGTGGTGAACCCCGCCGGCCGGGTCATTAGGAACTTGTGCATGCTGGTCAGCGCGTCAATCGCCGAGCCCTCGACCACGTCCAGCACCGCGTAGGCCAGCAGCACCCGGCTGAGCGCGGCCGCCTGCTCGCTCGGCCCGGCGGTCCCGGCGGGCGGCGGCGTGCACATCCGCTTGGCGAGGTTGGTTATCACGGCGCCGCCGAGCGAGTGGCCGACCAGCACCACCGGCGGCAGCGTCGGCCACTTCATCGCGGCCTGCGTCTCGAAGATCACGTGTTCCAGGTCGTCGGTCAGCGTTTCCAGGCGAAGGTCGGCCTCTGGCGGCGGGTTGTTCGGGTCGAAGTGGACCGACGGCGGCACGTCGGGCTCGAATGGGGGCTCGGAGGACTGTTGCGGCGGCGGGGGATGTGGGCGTGCTGCGGCGGCGGTCGGCGAGAGGTGTGTCGAGCCGTGGCCGCGGGCGTCGAGCGAGAGGATCCCCGCGCCGGGCAGGAGCTTGCGGATTTCGTGGCCGACGACGGCAAACGAGAGGCCGGACGAGCCGGCGCCGTGGTGCACGATGAAGAGCGGGGCCTTCTCGGCGGGGGACGTGAGGTAGGCGTGGAAGGTGATGGCGGAGCCGGGCGGGGTGAGGTACAGCTCGCGCTCGAAGTAGGTGGTCCACGGGATCGGCTCGAGGCTGCGGCTTGCGCCGCGGAGGCCGCCGGAGCTGTGAGAGTGTGAAGAGAAACAGGATTAGTCAGTACAAGGGCATGTATGGCACGACGATCCGGGCCCAGACACGTACAGCTGCGGCCGCGCAAACAGCCCCTGGCTGGGCGACGGGATGATGGTGCCGGTCGACGACGCCGAGCTGGCCGAGCTGGCCGACGACGAGTCGTCGTCCGGGTGCTCGGGGAGGTCGCCCAGGGTATCGCCGCCGTCGTCCTCGCTGCTCGCGGCGATCTCGGAGGCTGTGTGCAGCCGCGGCGGCTCGTTCGCGTCCGGCATGTCGAAGTCCTCGTCGGCCTCGGAGCCCGGCATCGCGGCCATGGCCATGTTGCCGAGCTTGGCCTTGGCCCAGTGCTTCTGGAGCTCGCTCATGGTGGAATCTGGGAGGAAACAGAGAGGGAGAGAGGGGGAGAGAGAGAGAGAAGATGTCGTGATGTTGGATAGCCGGTTGTGTGTGCAGCTGCGGCCAGCTGAGTTTCACCCGTCAAGACACACGTCCAGACCGAGAGGTCGGGTTCCGGGCTTCGTCAACTGGCTTTTGAACACACAATACGCATAGAACGAAGACCAAGTAGTGTGGATTCTGCTTTTGGTAATGTTAGTGTCCGTATAGGAAGATTAGACCAATGCCCCCGCGTTATCAATCGCTGAGGTCGGTCTAGAGAGGCAGTGATTCGGGTTAGGACATAAAGGTGTGCGAGAAAGGGAGACCAGGTGAGGATCTGAACTGGACATATATCGAAAGGCGGTCTAAAAAAAATACAGAAAAATCCAGGAAGTGAAGGGTCGAAATGTCAATAGAGAGCAAAGCAGAAGACCTTCCAATGTGGTGTGAAAGTGAAGCGAACATGGGCGAATCACGCGGCCAAAAGTGTGTGGACGCGGGAGGTACCTCAAATCCCCCGCAATTTCACATGAAAGCCCGAAGTACCTTGCAGCCAGAGCGAAAGCGGCAATAACCCTACGTGCGAGCGGAAACCCTAAGCACACCCCACATATCACGATCACACAAACCCGAGAGTCTATCAAACATATAGTGATATTATGAGTACGACGCATCATCGTCACGTTCACCTACATACATCCGACACAGAAAACAAGACACTACTATAGCCGCAACTCGGAAGATCTGGAAACATAACAGAAAGAAACGTCGGTAGTGATACATGTTCCTGCCCTTCCACCGCTATTTATAAAACCAGGAAACAAACAGACAGGAAAAAGGAAAAGGAAAAAAAGGAAAAGAGATACATATATATATATATATATATATATATATATATATTATGTGCGAGTCGGAGAGATCGTGTGTGTTCTGTCCGTCCCCCAACAGCGAAACCTAAGCCAGGACGTCCGCGTAACCAGAATTTAAAGGACAACAAAAGGAGATAAGGAAAGTCGTGCAGAGAGTGGGTTGGTGGCCGCGTTTGACCAGTTACCGGTATCCGGAGTTGTTTCCGTATCCGTTGCCGTTGCCGTTGCCGTAGTTGTTGTTATTGTTGTAGTTATTGCCATAGCTGTTGTTGTCATAGCCGTTCATGCCACCGTAGCCGTAGCCGGTCGCAGTGTTGCTGTAGCCACTGCTGACGGTCCGCGGCCGTTGCGAGTAGTATCTGCCGTTACCGCCGTTGTCTAGATTGGGCAGGGTCGGCTGGCGGGCATCCGGAGTGCCGATCGGCGCGGCGTTCATCACCAGGCTATCGGAGGCCCGGTCCGGGCCGTACGACGACCCCAAGGAGGACACCGAGCCGCCGGAGTACGAGCGGTACTGGCGCGAGGCATCCTGTTGCTGGCGGAGAGCGGCGGGGGGCACGTAGCGGGCGCCCGAGGGCGTGCTGGCGGTCACGGTGCGGTCGTTGGTGGTCAGGGCCGAGCCGAAGCCGGCACCGGCGGGAGGACCGATGCGCTTCTCCTCGTCGCCGCCGTACGGGTCTGCGGCCGGGGAGCTCACGGCCCTGCCCATCTTCTCGGTGTAGATGGACGACACGGCGAAAGTGGTCGAGGCTGCGTCGGTCTTGCCGCGCTCGATGAGCAGCGAGTTGCGTGCGTCGAGCGGGGTGAGCAGCGACGTGTCGCGCTTGAGCTTCTCCATCTCCTTGCGGCGCTGGCGATGCGGGTTCGAGCGGCAGTGGTTGATGGCGTTCCAGAGGATCAGCACGGCGAGAATCCCGGTCAGCGCCGACTGCACGGCGATCAGGACCACGCCGGTCACGGTCTGGGTGGTTTGGGCGATGCCGAACTCCTCGACGAACACCAGGATGCAGGCCACGGAGAGCACGCGCACGACCTGGATGACCACGTTGATGATGGTGCTGGACCGGCGCTCGTACGGGCGGCTCCACAGCAGCAGAATCAGCATGAGCGTCTCGACGGCAAGCAGCGAGGCGGTCTGCACGATGCCGTGGCCGTCGGCGGCAGCAATGGTGCAGCCCTTGACGAACATGTACACAATGGTGGGGACAAACAGCCACCAGTAGTCCTTCTTATAGGACTCGTAGAACAGGCTGTACTTGACCCAGATGTCCTTCTGCTCGTACAGGCCGCTGGTGTCGCCGTCCATCTTGCGCAGCTGGCGCGCCGTGCTCCAGATGCGCCAGGTGAAGAAGGCGAGGATGCCGGTGAAGAGCGCCAGCGTCACGCCGGCCAGGGCCTTGGCGGCCCACGAGTCGCCGTTGGTGAACTGGAACACGCAGTACAGCACCCAGATGCCGTACAGCAGCAGGATCAGCGAGGTGATGGCGCGGCCGATCGAGCCCCAGTAGTGCTTGCGGAAGCCGGCGAGCGCCTTGGGGAAGTTGCCGAACAGGGCCCACGTCTCCAGGACGACCTTGACGAGCAGGATGCCGACGACAATGACGGCAACCACGATGGCGACGAACAGGAGCACGGTCATGAAGGTGTTGGACTGCGGGACGCTGAGCTGCTCCACGTAGGCCTGGATGCCGGTCACGGCCTGGCGGATGGACATGGGCTCGCCCACGCCGCCCGAGGCCCCGGAGGCATCGGCGGAGCCGGTGAGCGAGACGGGGCCGACGCTGGTTTCGATCTGGCGGCGGATGATGTCGGCAACAGCCCGGCCGAAAATGCCACCCGACGACGCGTTGCCGCTCTGGGTGGTGCCGTCTGGGAACACAAGAGTGGTGGCCTGCAGGGTGCGGAAGCCGTCGCGGGTGGCGTTTCCTCCGGTCTTGTCGCGGAAGTCGTCAATCGACAGCTGCATGGTGTTCCACGGGATGATGCCGGTGGAGAAGGCGAAGTTCTGGGCAAAGCTGCGGTAGATGGGCGGGTAGCTGACGGACAGCATGCCGTTCATGGCCATGCCCTGGAACCAGCCGAACACCTCGGTGAAGCTGGGGCTGATGGTTCCCATGCCACCGGCACCGCTACTGGCGCCAGCCGCGCCACCGGCGCCGCCAAACGCGGCGGCACCGCCACCGGCGAGGGCGGCTCCGGCGGCCGAGATTCCCGACACCACCATGGCGGCGCCGGCCACGGTGGCGGCGACGTACGACACGGCGGGGATGCTGACGGTCTTGCCGTTGGTGATTTCGGCCTGGATGCAGGCGACGCTCTGCAGCGAGTTGCGCGACTTGAGCTCGAGGGTGGCGGTGGCGGCGATGTCGGGCACCTGGAAGGCGATGGCGGGCACGAGGCCGGCGAACTCCTCGGGGATGACCTGGCTGCCGCGGGCGGCGAACGAGCCGGCCGGCACGGGACACAGCTGCGACACGAAGGTGGCGGGCGTGCACGGGTCGAAGCTGTTGGAGTAGACGACCTGGCCGAAGGCGCGCACGGTCAGCTCGGCCGACACGTTCTGCGGCACGAAGCTGGTGCCGGCCACATCGAAGGTCACCGTCTTGTTGAGGTTGTCGTAGCGGATGTCGATGCGCTCCACGCGCACGGTGGACGTCGAGTTGGAGCACGACGAGAAGCCCTTGGTTTCGAGCACTTCGGCGGCGCCGGCGACCGAGACCAAGGCGGCAACGGCCACAAACGCCGATCGGAGGAAGCCGGGCATTTTGGGTGTGTGGGTTGCTGTGCAGCTGCGTGCAGCTGTAAGTGGAAGCGGAGGCGGTTTGGCAGCTGCGATCACTTGCGATCAGATGCTGGCAGCCGTCCACAAGACTGACTTACGAATGGCGGAAGGAGGAAGGAGCGAAGAAACGCAGCGACGATATCTTGACTGTAAAAGGAGGATTGGTGATATACGTTGATGTATGTGGGTGAATATTCAGATCAATGAATGTATGAAGCGAAAAATAAAGACTCTTGAAACCAGCGAGAAAACCTGTTCAATCGAGAGAAAAGAAGAAGAAAAGAGAAGCGTCGTAGCAGTATCACCACATCAAGGCCGATTGTATGAGGATTCCGGAGGGGGAAGAAAAAGAAGCAAACGGCGTCAGTTTGCAGCAAGTCGTCGAGATCGAGTTTTCCGTCGTGAAGTCCGGTTGTTTGTCTTGTCGTCGAAATCCAGGATCGTGAAGCAAAAAGAAAGCGATTGGACGCAGTAATTCCACCTTGAAGACACAAAAAAACAAGGCCTAGGATCAACCCGGAACGAATGGAAGTGAGAAGAAAAGAAAGGAAGAAAATGAACACAGGAAAAGAGAAGAAGAGATTAAAAAAGAAAGTCTGCCTGGACTGAAGAAGTGAAGACGCAAGGGAACAACCACAGGGCTTCTTGTCTACGCCATCGAGGATGAGGCTGGAGAAGAGAGACGGTGGGAGGGTCTTCAGTGAAGGTTGGCGAGAAAGGAAGAAAAAAAGAGAGAGGGGCGGATGAGAAAGGCAGAGGAGGAAAAGATAGAGAAAGAAAAGACCCAGGTAAAAAGCAAAGAAACACACAAAATGTCTGTGTGGTGGTGTGTGCTCAGAGACGGAGACAGGCCGGCCGAAGAAAGAGAGAGGCGAAGGGACGAGAAACATCCACTTGACAACTGGTGAAGGGCTGAACTGAACACCCAGCCTCGGAGTGGAAGACAAACAGACAGACCGGCCCGCCAGGGGATAGACAGTGTTGTATGTTGTATGGACAGATACACGGCGGTCTCTTCTCGATTCTTCACAGCCTGTACCGGTGGCCTGCATGTCAGCATTCTGTGAAGAAAGTGGGAGAGCAGAAGAAGGCTGAACAGAGAGAGAGAGAGAGGAGAGCTTTTTCAGGGGTCGTGCTCGATTCCGGGACGCCGGCCATCTGAAACAAAGCCAGACAAAGCCCGGGAACAAAGGCCACACAAGTGGAGGTGTGGGAAGTGTTTCGACTTTTGGGGGTTGAATAGTGGAAGTGGGCGGACGACACCATACTGTACCGACATACGGAGTACGGTAGTATGGAATGCCACAGCCTATAGTCATGTTGCATTCTGTGTCTGCGTCTTTTTGCTATGCTTACGGGAGGGAGCCTTTCACTCTCCTGGATCTTCAAGCGCGCTGGGTTCTCGGCTGACTGGACGATGCAGGGGTGAGAGAGGAGAGAGAGGCAACGATCATGATGCTTGAGCGGCTCCTAGTGCTGCGTTCTGTGTCTCTTCTGGATTCTATGGCTACGAACAGAGACACACACAACACGACGACCGGTTCATTAAGACAAAACATCCCCAACGCCCCTCCGAGACGGGCGGCTTCTCGCGATGTGGTTGGCTCACAGCTGCCCCTGAGCGAGCAGCGAATCACGGCGTCAAGATCAATCAAGTTCGCTCTTATTTGGGTGGTTGTCTATGCCCAACTTGGATTAAGCTGTGGAAAAAAAATAGACTTTTGCGCCGGCTGAGCTAGTACGGAGAGAAACAAACATTCCACACACGAAAAAGCGCAAATGGCGTGCAGTGGTCACCCCTGAACTGCCGCCGTTTCAGCTTCAACGTGCGTGTGGAGAATCGCCGGAATTAGGGTTTAACCCGGGTGGCTGTTGGGCTGTCTCTTCCAACAAAACACAACAGCACAGCCACGCAAATCACTTGTGTCTGGCCGTCAATGCGTGCATATCGACACGATTACGCTGGCAAGTCTAGCCCACGGACAACCGGTATGCGTCTGCGCCCATCACGGCCAGTCTGGCGATCGACGGCTCTCGCGAACGATGGACGGAATCGAAAAGAAGACTCGAATTCCGGGCAGCGTTGTTTTTAAGCGTGAGACAGCCATGCTAAGAGATGAGCTGTATCATTAGTCTCTTCCTTCTTGATGTTTTTTTTTTTTTTTTGCATGATGCTATCGACATGCTGATACGACCAAGGCGAAGCTTGAACTTCCAGAATTTCTGCATCTGACACCCCGACCCTGGACGGACATTTCTCTCTCTCTTTCTCCCACACACACTTCCTTTCTCCTTCTCTCTTCGTGATTAAAGTTTATGGGTGGAATCAAGGCTTTCCCGACCGGTGGAACGCTCTGTTCGAGCCTGCTGGTGCCGGCAGGGATAAGGTGATGATCTGCCATGTGAAACGGCTGCTTAAATCTGGGTGTCATGGCGGCCATGTCGACAGGTGTTGTGGCTTGGACAGGGGTACTGGTGTTGAAATACGGGAGACACGGCACGAAAGGGGGAGACACACACATACATCTCGACATGCGGGAAGGCCTTTGGCATATAACTAACTTCCTCTTGTTATAATCTTCAAATGTTCGCGAGAGTGGGCAGCCGCGGGAGAGAACCAGGGAAGGCGGCCGTGATGGGCTTCAGATCGGAGCAGGTTCGATATTGGCCCTGGCATCAGTTGAATCGGGACGCGAGAACTAACTCTGCTGTGGCTCTTTTCAACTGCCTCAGACAACTGCTGCTCTCCTGTCTCTGCCTCCCGTTGCAGAGAATCGCCAGGATCACCATATGTGACGTGTTGCCAGACGCAAGGGCAAGCCGAAAAGGTCAACTCTCAGCCAAGCCAGCTTCTTCCTCTGCTTTGCTCACTCGACCACTTCAGACTCAATGCTTCCTCTTGTTCTGTTCTTCGCGTTGCTCTCTCCGCGTCGTCTCCTGATTCTGTCCAAGAATCAGAGTTTGCATGAACCAGCTCTGCGAGAACTGACCGATCGACATGGAGCCGATCCCCTAATAACTGGGATGTCTACGCAAAAGCAGGATGTCAAGCGACTCAACAAGGTAAGAGAAGCAAGGACAAGAGAAAGAGAGGTTGTTTCCAACCATGCTTCGCTGGGTGAAGAACTCTCCCAACGAAGTGCCAAAAGAACCCACGATCTTTGCAGCAGCTGGAACAAAAGGAAGCGCGATGTTGCCGGATCGGGCATGTGGCTGCAGGTTGAAGTTTTGTGTGTGGACAGTCGCTGACTGAGTTGCTTCAGGAGTAGATGTGTGATCAAGGTGGCATTCACGGCTCGGAGCAATGACCAACAGCGAAGATGACCCTGTAGAACCCGTGGGGTGCTCAAAGCGCACCAGGAGCAACATTCGCTGCACTGAGTTGTTCCCGCCCGGGAGATCGGGGTGTTTCCCTCATGCATCGCGTCTCTCGAGAAACCCTTCTCTGTGAGAGGGAAGCTTCCCTCACTGGGAGACTTCCGCCGGAGCTCACGGCAGTCGGAGACTTGTTCATAGCCCGCCGGTCCGGTGTCGTGGAAGTCGCCGGCGCTTTTCGTTGTCATTGGTGGTAGTGCCGGTGGTCTTGATACCCGACCGCCCTACTGGACTGAGAGAGTGCGAATGGCCACCCACTGCCCCTGGCCATCGTAGGTCAGTGAGGAGAGAGACGCCATCGCAACTGAGCCGCCAAGGGCTACCGGACGTCCTCTCGACGGGAGAAGCCGGGCGTTGCATACCGCGAGACCTGTGTACGGCCAGAGGATGGACATGAACATCCACCCAACCGGCATGTTCAGTCCGAGGGAACTCCTAGAATGCCCAGAGAATTCAAGCTGGGAACCAAGTCCCGTCAGTTACACCTGGGCGGTGTCTCTGCGCTCTTCCGCCGGTTTTGGTCGAGTCTCCCCGTTTGCACTGCCCTGTCGGGTATCGACATATCGGAACGCCAGAAGTCTTACCGCAGCGATACACCTGCTCGGAAGCGAATATAGCAGGACTTTTGGAGAGAAAAGACACGTCCAAAGCCCAAGCACCGGCAGACCTGCATAGCCAAGACCGGACTTCTTTCGAGGGTTAATTAAGGCAGAGAAGCCCCTCAGAAGCACTCATCTACGGGTGTGTAGTTTCGCGCGCTGCTGCTGCTGCGTCGCAACGGCACCCGACAGTGGCCTTCTGGATGGGGCGCTCTGCCGCACTGGGAAGTTGCATAGCTGCTGCGGCAGCTTTCTCATATATAGAAATCGGAATGGCACGCCGCCCTCGCATCGCCACCGTCGAAGCGAGAGACATTCCCGGCTGGAGCAATCGTAGTTAGGGCATTGGAGTCACTCGGCGTACGGGGGGATTCCAGACAGTCACTGCGGTCGGCGAGTGAGGGTTCTATGCTTTGGTCTTCGGCGATATCAGAAATCTTGCCGACCCAGTGGGGAACGGAAGAGAACCAGGCGGGCTTTTCTGCAGAGGGCGCCTTTGGGGCAGCGCTGCTCTGGGGGAAGGGAAGTCAAACGCCGTCATCTCTATTTTGGGACTCCTGCTTCGTGCTGCATGCGCCATCGTTTGTGTGTGTGCGCTAGATGTGCTTGGAAGATTCTATGTGTAGATAAGTAGCTCGTCGAGGCTGCGTGGAGTTGAGTTCATAACATCGTCATGCATCTAAAAACCCGACGAGGGGGCATTTTGGGAGCCGCTCTCCAACACCGTAGCATCTGCTCTCGTACAGTGCATCTATCAATGCATTTTGTCATCTGCAAACAGACGTGTTTCTGTGGCCAGACGCAAAATATTGGATGAGGGGAGCGAGCGAGACGAGACGCCAGACGAGGCAGGCCCTTTTGTGAACGGGGGGGGGGAGAGAGAGAAGTATCAACCCCCACGCAGAGGATCGAACGGTATTTTGGAAAATGGACAGGCTTATGGGTATATCGGAACACGGCTATGGGCCCCTCGCGGATGGAGGGTGCAAGCACAGGTTGCTCGTAAAGAGAGTGAGCTGTAGCAGAGAGATTGGCTGTGGATGCGTCGACTCGTATGAACGATAGATACCGTCAACGGCTGTCCAGACTCGTTGGGCCTGCGTCAAGTGTCCTTCCCCCGGAAGATTGCAGACCAGGTCACGACAGTGAACACTGAACAGCACATGCGACACAGAGGGGACAGAAATCGGCCGTGGGGGGGGGAACGTACCGGGGATCCCAGGACAGACGATATCGAAGCATCTGTGAACGAGAGCGTGGTGTGGCCAGACACACACAGGTCTTCTTCACCCACACTATATACCCGAAAACAGAAGCAAGACGCAAGTAGCGGCGCCACCTAGCCACGGCCAACCCGGTACTTTGTCCCCAGGAATCGGATCCTTCAGCACGCCACACACACTTCCGCAGCCCGCCAGCACAGAGCAAAACAGAGGTGGGTTTTCCACCATCACCCCGGTCGGGAAGGGGGAATGGGATTTTTACGATATTTGTGGTCCACGCTAGTTGTGTTCTGGAGGGTTCGTTCGACAAAAGTTCGAGTTGCATCGGCCACTGGCACTGCATGCAAGGGAAGCCCGCTGCGCACGTACCTCTCTACCAGACGCCCTCCCCCCGGCTTCCCATCTGGAGTTACACGCCCTGAGCCGGCTTGGGGTTTCTTCACTATGGCTCCAGACGGAAAAGAGTACCTTTTGAAGATGACGGCGAGTAAATCACTCCCCCCTCCCCCCCTAACTCTCACTTCTTGCATGTCTGGCTATTCCTTATCGGCCTTTTTCGATTCGTTGGGCCACGGGAAGACGGGGCCAGACTCCGTTTGGTGTTGGGCGTGGTGGCTTTCTGGTGGTGTTTTCTTTTATATTGCCGCTTTGGTTAGTTAGTTGGGACCCGGGAGGTGTTGACGGCCGGTTTTGTGCGGTCAGCGGGTTGTTTGGCATGCTTGTATCACGAAGTAATGGTTTCTCTCCACGCTCTGGCGTTCCTCTCGACCGCGGTATAAGGGGAATAAATGAACTCACAGACAGTGTGGTTACCACCGAGGATTCCTTGCCCCACGAGTATCTACCGTAAGCTCTCGAGAGACGAGTTTCAATTCGTTCCCCAACCTGGATAAATTCGCGGTAAAGGGCTGGAGAGAATGGCCGGCGTGGAACCGGCCCCCAGCTTGCCCACACGCCTCCCCTCCCCTGTCCTATCTCGATGGCATACGCGCAAGAAGGTTAAGTTGCAAGGAGAGAGAGAGGCCACTAGCCCGGAAGAAGCAATGGTGGTACTTTTTGGGGGGGCATCACATATGCACCCAAACGCTAGGAGCAAACCTTGTTGCGGAACAGGACCGTGGCAGAGCAAATGGCGGTGGGCGGTGGACGCCGGGTCTGAGTCGGGCGAAGGAGGAGGATGGATGATATGTGGGTCGAGATTTCGATCCAGAGGCGAAGAGGTTCAATGAGGGGGGGTTGGTTCAACATGGTCAGAGTCCCTCTGATCGACCGCCTATGACAGGTGGCAATTCGGGAAGACATGGACAGACGTGATAGAGTTGGATGTCTGTCATCCTAATAAGCATCAATATACTGATGGATACCCTTTCCTTTTGATGGAGAGGGGGTGGAAGGCCCATCTTCCCTCTCCAATATTGCCCCTAATCCCGCGTGTACCGGAGTTTTTTTTACCTACCTGCGAGAGAAGACAGCATCCAAGTCCAGACCGGGTGTCGCAGATGAAGAGGGTCTCAACTCTCGACACTGGCCAGAGAGACGGCCGGTATCATGTTTCCCTATCTCCAATGCACACTCCCAGGGCCGGGTGGTTTTCCTTTGGGCCCCAAATTAGCCCTCCGAAACCCCCGTCTGGCCCTCGCGGGAACCTATTAGCAAAACCACTCACTCACCCCTCATTTGCAACCGCTTTCCAGCGTTCACGACGCCCGTTCTGTGCCTTTTGGAGGCTTAATTTCTGGCTCTCTCTCTCTGTGTGTCTCTTCTCTCCCCGCCATTCTTCCCCCGCTTTCGGGATCCCGCTTCGTCTCTGTTTCTCTGTTCTCCGGTACATATTAGATTGGGGGGGAAGAGAAAAAAAAGGCCGCCAGCCGAAGGATGTGATGAGAGGGCGGGAAGGCCGGTGTAACGGCACAACAGTGGTCGAGAAGGGAAAAGAATTTGTCACTCGGGTACACCAGGTGCGGCGCAGACCGTGTTGTATCTGGCTGGCACACGAATATTCGGGAGATATGAGTCTGATGTAACGTATATTCGTGCCTGTGGGTGCTCTAGGGTTAGGGTCGTTGTGTTGGTGGTTGGTCTTGCCACTCCCCGTTCGATTGGAGCGGGAAAGCGCAAACGACGGAAGTCTCCGCTCACTCCATTATCACGATAAACCCCCCGTTACTGCACAAGCCCCGTTATTTGCACAAGCCCCGATCCCGCTCCTGCTCAATGGGTGAACCCTGGTTATACTGCCATCACGGTCGATTTATGCAACAGGAAGGAACACCATGCATCCTACGAGGTGTGCATCGTCTCGATTGCTCCTTCTCTTGTCCAGGTCTCGGCCTTTTTAAACCCTCCCAATGTTACGTCACAGCGCATTAGTCACACACCACACAACCCTAAAGAGCAAGATGTTCTGGATATATCAGGGCAATAGACGTTCCACGCACAACTTCCACGCCAGCACGGTGCAATCTCCGTGAAAGATTCGACCGTATTGCCGGATTACTGGGTATTGGTCTCACTCGCTGTTGGTTCGGGGCAATGGTTCCCGCCCAAGTGCCTTGACCAAGCAACGTTCTGCCGACATGGTCTGCAGGCTGTGCCAGTGAGTGAGTGAGAGGGCCGGTTATCTCGTCGTCTCTCTTGTTCCCCCCCACCCCGTCCTGGATTCTCACGCATGCAGATTCCGGTTCTCACCACTTCGGTCTGTGTTGCAGGGACTGCCGTGGCGAAAAGCGCTGATGCTTGACGCACGTGGTACATCGGCTGTTTTGCTGGAGTTTCCTTCTGGGTGCTGATTCCAGCGGCAGCTCTGACAGTTCCTCCGGTTGTGGTTTCGGCAGCCTTCACCCCATACGAAGAGCCAGAGGCAGCCGTCCCAACAGGATCGACAAAGGCGGCCGTCGGACGAGGGCGAAAAAAGAAGAGGGATGCTTCTCGAAGACTCTGGCCGCGCTGGGCAAATCGACGTTTGCGCAGCAGTCCAATCAAAAGCGCCCAGCCCGGCGATGTCTTGGGTGTGCGAGAGATAGTGACACAACAAGTTCCATCTCTTATCTCTGTGGTGAAACGTGAAGGGCAGACCACAGAAAAACGCCCTGTGACGATAAGTTCGGTGGCCAGGCTGTGACTAAAGCCGCCGTGCGACGATAACATGCGTGGATCCACGTATGCGTACAGCAGCGCGATACGATGCGCGAGAGAGGATGAGGACGAGAGGTCGCGGTGTTGTCAGAACTTTTGCAAAGCCCTAAAACCCTCTAGGCTCATCCGCAGAAGCACCGGGTGGCCTCCGCGGAGCAAGAGAGAGGGAGAGAGAGAGTGTGTGTGTGTGTCCAAGCTTCAGGGCTACAGCAGCAGAGCACAGACTTGATACCAGTTTGGTTTGTTGTGCTGTGCTAACTTATCTTCCTTCCCCCTTTCCGTCACTGGCTGGCTGCTTGGTTGACTTCCTTTTCGTCACCGTCATCCCTAGGTCTGGTCTTACAAGCACAAGGGGCCAGTATTTACCGCAGTAACCCCCAAGTTTCACGCATCTATTTTAGGAACCTTTTTTTTTTTT